>QQSS02203959.1:0-11913 GCA_003687565.2 Craspedacusta sowerbii
ATATATACTCAATAAATTCAACTTGAACTTGAACTTGAACTTGCAATAACTTATTTTTACGGCATTGTCGCAATAACTTATTTTTACGTCATTGTCGCAAAACAAAGTGCATTTGAAATGAAATGAGCCTGTTGGAATGTATCCCATGCCGTCAGTGCGTACAATTAGCATATGGAACTTGGACTGGATTTCCCATCCAGCGTTACAAACTTTAATTGGAATTAATTAAGTCTCGGTCACCTGCAAGACCCAAGGAATCCTTTGAAAGAAAAATGGGCCCTCCCAATCGAATAAGAGAGTGTTCGAGTAAATCTTAAGAGGTATAGAGTGGCAATAGGACAGGAAAGGTAGAACGCTCCTAATAGATAAAGAAAGCATACATGTAACTTGCCGCATTAAATATGCGAGTGATGTCATGTAGCCCGGATCTTGAATATTCACACATAATTTTGGTATTGGAAAATTCGTACACACCCTTTCTTTCAATCAATTAAGTAAAATTTGCGCATGCCTTAAAATTAAGTAAATAAAGTATTGCGCATGCAATAAAATTAAGTAAATTTGCGCATGCCTTCAGCGTATCTCTACCCCCAAGCATTTTTCTAACTTCTCGTGGCAACTTGGGATTGCTGTCGTCAAAGCAGTTGCATTAGATTACTAAAATGTAACATGATACTCCTGCGCTGGCACCTAAAACCATTGGTGGGCCACGTCACCAATAGAAAGCTGTTTAGGTTGATTACGTTAATGGACAACTTGCTTTCCTGTCTGCTAAATCAGATTACCGAAGAGTTCCTGCCATTTGTATGCGTTGTACGCTAATTAAAAGTGCTGAGCCTTGGACTTGCAAATGAAATCTTTCATTTGTATCTTATTTCCGGAATATAACGACCAAAATCTTTAAACCACCCTCAGGAAAACAGCCCTTACCCGGTCTGGTTGCCTGTATATCGCGCCTCCATAGGAAATCTAGGTCACCGATGAAAGCCAAAATGGCCGCTAGCGTACGCGCGTAACAACAGCTGTTGCCATGTGCAAGAATGACGAGATGAAATATTGGTTTGGTATAGTATGAGGACATATATGGTTATAAAAGTTTGATTGCATAGCTAGGCTGCATAGCTCAAGCAGCCTTGCTGCTAGAACCGCTTGAAATTCTGTCGGTTTCAACGATAAGTGAAGCGTATGGGCGAAGCTTTTGATTAGTTACATGCGAGTGAGCAACGGAGAGTTAAATTCATTGTGTACCTGAATATGTGACATAAAAATGATGATTTAAAATGAAAGGTATGCTTATATCACGAGGCCATTAAGTATCTAGGTACTGCAGATGAAGTGATTAATCAGGTATATTGGGAAAGATTTTAATAATCCGGTTTAAAGGAAATCCAGGTTACACAAATTTGCCTTCCATGTCAAATGAAAAGAAATGACGATTAAAGCTTTTGCCTGCTCCATTACATCTCTATCACTGATATCTGCAGTTGCATGGTGTTTTAATAGCATGATCAGAATTCCAGAAGTTCAAGGTAATCAGAATTCCAAAGTTTTGAGCCCAACAATGGCTATGTGGGCAGCTACAGCGGGATCGTCTACGACGTATCGCCGCTAAGCTTTAAATGAATGAAATGAACAATGGGCTGTTAAATATTGCTTTAATTTTTTTAAAGGTGCTAATTAGAGCAATTTACTTGAATTTCAGCAGAGGAACAGATGCAAAATAGTTGCACTAATAGAAAATGCCTAGATGCTTGTGTAGGTACACAACGCAACATCATTCTTGTGCATGGGTAAGAGGGTAAGAGGAACATAAGTGATAGATTGAAATACAAGAAGAGAGAAACACTAAGACCAGGTGTGTTAAGCTTGATTATCCTTAACTTCTTGGCAAAATTTCTTTGCTTCCTTATTTTTATTGTCTTTTTGGAGGCCAATGATCTATTCATCAGTTATAGGAAGATTGCTGCATGAATTGCCATCACTTGTGTTGTCAAAAGTAAGTATTATCTAGGTCTTTTATTAAATAGATGGTTTTATGTTCAGGTACTTGAATTCACAACTATCACATGATTTAAGCCAGATAAACTCATTTTTTTCAATCATTGCTGGCAAAGGTTTAGTAAATTTTGGCAACCAAAATCTTGAGCACTACTTTTAGGTGTCAAATGCAGTCTACAACCTTGTAAATGAATCCATGCCTGATGTTACAATTTGTACCTGTATGCACATTTTTCCTTATTTATTGTTGCTTATCCAAAAGCCTTTTAATGATTTTGTGAAATTCAAAAGGACGATTTTAGTGTCAGCAGCTAATCCATTCAGCACTTCTAAAAACAAAGATTTTCCTGGGAATCCTTAACAAAAACTGAGATGCTATCTGTAACAAGCAGTTATAGTTTTCCTCCAAATATAATTCTCATTGTAGAAAAAAACATGAGAAATTTTTTCAAACTTCGTTACTTATTTTATTCAAATTTGTGTGAGGCAATTATAATATTAATAATAATAAATATTTTTAAAATCATTACTAAAATATAAAATGAATACACATAGCATTTTTCTAAAATAATTTGTGTGAGTAAGCCCACACCATGCTTTACTAGAAGCACCTTTATGAGATTTTATTGGAAAGAAATCGAGGTTTTGCATTGAAAGTGTGTTTTATGCAGAAGTTAGGCAAAACCATTGCTCTGATGGATCTGAGATGCTAATAAACATGCTTTAGTTGTTTTGTTCTGGTTCGCCATGCCTCCAAGAGGAATGATATAGCCAAGGTGTAAAAGAACACTATTGTCATTCCAAGGCAGCACCCTGTAGATGGCTGAAGTTGTTGACATGTTTTCTGATACGCAGATGACCTTCTACCTCATTCACCACTTATAATGTTAATTGGCCAAGTTTTCGCAGATTGCTGTAATCTGTACTTTTAATGCCTAGATGCTATCCGCACCTATCCCAGATTCTTCTTGAGATTACATCTGCCATAAGTAGAAACCAAATGAACCTACCTAATAGCTACCATTCTCACCATGTCTTATGGGAGGAAGGTCTATTGGACCTTACCACTGAGGTGGTCCCATGGCCCATAAAGTTTTTTTAAATGCTGCCGGTGACCAAGTGTTAAATTTTTTGTTCGTATAAGTTTAACCAGCATGGCCATTTACCAGACCCCAAAATCCACATATTGCATACTGATGCTATTTAATGGGTAGCGATCACTATTATGTAAAATTTTGGGAACGTGTAAGTGAGTCTTGCATGTAGGTTTTGGTAACTTACGTTGTGTTATATTTTCACCCGTCTCTTTTTTTAGTTGTGTTATGTTTTCACCCGTCTTCATTGTTTGGTTGTTCTTGTATGTCCACTGACTGTGGTTCAATTATTCATTTTGGAACGTTGGAACGTTCCCAAGTTCCTCTCAAAAATTACAGTTAGTAACCCTTATCTCTAATTCTGAATACGCCCCGAAAAGCTGCATCGACAAGTGGGCTCAATCTTTTATTTGCAAAAGTTTCTGATATGCCATGGTTGCGCGATGTCCCCCCCCCCCCCCAAGTAGGCTACAGATTGAATGACACTAAAAGGTTGATAGGACGCAAGGTTTTTGCCTGGATGTGAGATCTAGTTCCGATCTTGAGTTGAAGCACTGGCCAGTGGCCATATCCCAAATATCAGGAAACAGTTCTCTTATCTGGAGCAACGGCTAATTGAATTTGCCGTTCCTAATTAGTGTGGTTACCCATGGACTTGATAAGTAAGCGTTATCTCTCTGGTATTTGAATTCTCTGCAGCTTGGTCTTTATGTATTCGCACGCGCTTTGCTATGAACACGATGCTCACAAGGAATACAAGTTTATCTTAATATGGGCTGGTTGCCGTTAATTGTAGGTTATTGCAGGACTGTTGCAACATCCTTCGCTTGAGTTCCGCCGTCATTGGCATGAACTTCGTGGACCTTCGTGACGCGTGTTCAGAGCTGACTAGAAGCTATGATGTCAACCAGAGTTTTGGTGTAGCAGGTAAGTTCTTTTCTTGCTTTAGACACAGCTAGAATCGGTGATGGCATGCGAACGTTCCTTGTTGCCTGTCTGGGTTGAGTAGGTCTTCGTGTAAGTTAATTCTATGTTATGCGAACCACCAAATTGCTTATTTTTTTTTACTGTGGTAAATAAGTCATTCGTTGCCCAATTATTTTTTAGCGTAGCATAGTTGTACCTGGCTTGGATTCTATAATTTGCCGAACGGGCGTGTTTTAAAAAACTTTTATTAGCAGTTGGCTTAAATGGGGTGGTTTCGTTTATATGTGCTTGCGTGTTTTTGCGTGTGTGTGTGTGTGTGTGTGTGTGTGTGTGTGTGTGTGTGTGTGTCTGTGAGAGAGAGCGAGAGAAAGAGAGAAGCGCATTTGTTGCGAGTGACAATTGAGATTCTCGTTCTTTGATCACGTGTCCACCCTCTCCCTTCACTATTCGTAGAAGTTAGTAAATTTGATTTGCTCCGGGAAGTCGCGAATAAACAAAATGAAATAAAATCCATTGAATTGGACCCTAAGCATATAGAATTAATTACAGCAATATTACCTTCAAGCTAACAATTTTAAAATAAGTGAAACTTGACGACATATGGCTAGTTAAAAGATTTAAAAGATGAAAAAAAAAGGCATTCGCTGGGAAACCTGTATGTCGCTAATCTTGTACTACAAAACCACTGGCCTTCTCTCTCGAACCGGAACTACTTCGCGACACTGTAATCTCAAAGAGCCAGTATGCAAAATGTTGAACAGGTATTGCACCAGTCGAAGTTGAAATGTTAAACACCTGTTGAACCAGTAAAATGCATTTACACAGGGCAAAGCCTTGTAAGATACCGCTTTTGTTCTAGATTAGGTTTTCGACTTTTTTGCTTAGCTTACTTAAGTTCAAAGGAACGCTCATATCTAAGTAAGCTAAGCAAAAACTGGTTTTCAGGGAGCTGCTTCAGCAAGCAAGCTGAGGAGTACCTTGCCTAACGCCTCTGACAGCCGTTTTAGCTTCCTTTTTTTGCAGGGATTTTATTGCAGAAAAAAGATTTTCGCAGATTTTTTTCTTGCAGAAAAAAAAAATGCATATACCAGAAAGCACATAAAGTATGCTATCCCAAACCAGGCCTTCTAAAACAGCAAAAATTTCTTTGAAAACTGTTTTGAAACTGTGCAACATGACAATACCATAAAGAACTTTGTCTGCTGCAACGAGGCTTCACTTGAACCCATCAAGGCAGCTTTGGTGCATGCCTTCGGGGCGTTTTCGGGGTCGGAGCTGCTTAGTGGCGCCATTTCATTTCATGCTAGCCGTGGTGACCTACATGGCTCACATGCATCAGCTCAATTGAGATGGGTCGCAGCCTGAGGCCAAAGTAAGCTACGTATTTAGTACGGTTGATAGCTAGTTGCTTCCTTGTTTTTGTAAAGGTGTCTGCAGGTCGTGAATTCGCGCGTGGATAGCCTAAATAGCGCCTTCATAGCGCGCATATATCAAGGTTAAGTCCTGCTGCGGTCATTATTTCCTTGCCGATGAAGCAGACAGAATTTCTGTGAGTGGTGCTGGCGACACTCTCTCGTAAAGGCCGTAAAACGTTCTCAACGCTCCAACCATTGATGATGTAGTAGGAGCTGAGACAGCCTAGCTCAGATTAAGGGACCCCGATTTCTGTCGTGGTTACTATTTTCTCTGGTTCACAATTTTTGTTAAAGGGATTTGTTAAAGATCAGCCAGTTTTTCATATGGCTGTTCCCCCTTTTAGACCAGCCGTGACTCAGTCTTGGCTGCATCCTCTCAATTCTTGTCAACTAGGCGCGGCTCTGGCATGCAGCACTTTTCTGCTTGTGCAATGTCATATTAATACTCCCATAAAAGGGAACTGACAATCTCTTGTTTTTGGAGCCTTGTTGACTCGGATGTTTAGCGCCACCTGGGAAGTGTTGAAGTGCGCATGCGCTGTCGAGGTCATTAATTAGGTGAGACGAATGACATCGGACAAGGGAAGCCTTTAAATGCCAGATTAGTGCTTTTTGATGGCACTCGCCAGCATCTTTCAGTCTCAGTGCTTATTAAAAAAAATTCCTATTTTCTGCCCGGGTTCTTGTGATTCAACCTTGGAAAGAGAGTCGCGCTGTTACGGCAATGTTTTAATGGGTGTGTGTTCGATTATGGTTGCTGTTGTTTAGAGATGCCCTTTGAAAATTTGGCATGTAATTGCAAGCATGCATATATATATATATATATATATATACGTATAATTATTATGTATACATATTGTGTATACGTATAAATGCATGCTTACGAGAATATATCTTTGCTATGTAATGGTGTGATGGTTCGATGATATCTCATGATGTTACATAATTGTTTGTTATACGGTACGCTACTTGCTGGCAGATTATTGGAATACATGACGAGGCGTGTGGTTCATTCGAAATTAGCGTAAAATTAGCGTCTTACGCGTCACGGACTTTGGGTTTAGTATAACTGCTAAACTCTCCGCTAATACGGGCTTCTCCAGCGGACTAGCTGGATCACGGGGGCGAAAGGTATTCTGCGAGCCTCCTGTCGTTTCCCTACTTGTTTAATCCTCAATTTATGGATTACGTTTTAGTCAAGACAGACAATGCTTGCGGCACAACTCGACGTTAGGTCTGTCTTTGTTTTTTTTTTCTTTTTGTTTGTGCGTCATGGCTTTTAGGAGTGCAAGGGTGAGCAAAGAACTTGACGTTGTCTGGATTGTTGTCACCGTCTGCAATACGTTTTGTTGAGGTTCATGACACGGACGGCTATCGCACATAAAAATACATTCCGGATGGAAATTGTAGGTACGACCAAACCCAGTGATGGCGAGTGAAGTAGAAGGAGACTGATAAAAGGGTTTGCTCTTGCGTATGGGATCACTTGTTGTCATTACTTGGATCGGTAATGAATCGAAATCGAGGATTGTGCGTACAAAGAGCCAGTGTTTTGCCGTTTTTTTTTTCTTTTTTCCTTTTTTCTGTTTGCCCGGCAGCACCAGCAAAAGGCTGGTGCCGTTTTCTTTGTAAGCAAAGAATCCAGGCATATATCGCACAGAAGTGAGTGCAATGGTACAGTGTAATGTGTCCATGTGTATGCATGCGTTCAGTGTGTTGGTGTGCGGTGTGTACATAAAAAAGTTCCGAACTCCTTCCACCAAAAAACTTTAAAATATAGAAAATTATTCAGTTCTTCAGCCAAAACGATTCTGTAAGATCTGAGCTTCCTATGACGTGACGTCGAGTTCCTATTTAGAGAGGGTTGATCTGCATGCAATCATGCCAAGACTTGAAAAACTTGCGCCAACGCTCACATCAAAGAGGCGGAAGAAGCAGCGTAGGCAAAAATACGACACGAAACGGTTTTTAAAAAATGCTAATGTTTTGTGTCAGTGTCTTGGCACGCTAGTATCGCGTCGGCATTTCAAACGGCTGCATATAGCGGATGAATAATCGCGAAACACCAACAAACAAGCCGCGTTTGTCGACGAGCATACCACAAATTATGCTACGCAGCAATAAACAATCCTGGCAGTTGAAGCAAAGCCACGATTTTCATCCCTTTAAGATTGGACTCCGACCGCAAATCTTCGTATGGAGTTGTGCTGTCGAAGACTAGGTGGCGTTATGTAGGGCAAGCCGCCTCACAGAACTTGTCGCAGGAGTTACGGTATGATCTAGGGATAAAGCGTCTAATAGAAATATCTCTCGAATTGTATTGAGTATTGAGAGAGATAATGCGTAAGTGCTACTAGTTATATCTTTTAAAAGTCATTATGAATGTCGTAGGTCTAAATACACACGCGTACACACAGACATACACTCGTCTTGCTTAACCGTAAGATGCCCAATCGCTAGTAAGATTCAAATTCTTCTATGCTTCTGGTAAATGTAGGTCGCAGCTATTTGACAGCCCTGCCGCTGCTCGAATCATCAATAAAAGAGGATGTGTTCCGAAGATGGCTGCCACGTTTGAAACTGTTGCTAGTTTAGTTAAATAAATGGTGCGAGTAAGAGACGAGGGTAGTTGCATTAAGTCGCATTAAGACCTGCAACATGCCTTGCGCAAGTCATTCAATTAATATGGGGCTGCTTCGTTTCCGTTACGTCCGTTACGCGATTACTTTTGCCCGCTCGTATAGCGTTTGTACTATTGATTCGTTAGTGCAGCAGTAGCTAATACGTCCTGTATATGTTACTGTTACTAGTTGAAAGATTTGTGATGTAAAGTGATCTCAGCCTCTGGATGACCAGCCAGTGGCGGTACGGTGGAGGGAGGGGGGGGGGGGACAAATTGGGGCTAGTTTTATACGTAGTTTCCGCCCAACATGGCTCCATTAGCAAAGTGGTTTTTCTCGGAGCCCTTGTAATGTCTTGAAATTCGCCTGGCAAACGGCCCCTCTCTGCATCAGTTCCCCATCCCCCTCCCCCATCCTTGAGTCTTGTTCTTCCTGTTCAGGCCGTTTCCTCCAACCTGGGCCCCCGACCCGTTCCTAAAAGTCTGGCTCCTAACAGGGACTATACATTCGGTCTTTACAATAACCAGCTAGGCATTAAACAACGTCGGTTGCAAAGTCGCCAAGTCCTTCCTATGTCATCACTGGCTGCAAATCGCTGGCAGATAGCGAGCAACCTTATAAGGCATATAATATAACACGATGTAATATAGTGTAGCATAATATATATAGTATACAAATTTATTTAATTAGTTGAAGATTTTTTAATTAATAAATATTATGTCAACATAAATAAATAAGTAAATAAATATAGATATATATCATATATTTTATATATTACATATATATATTATCTATATATATATATATATATATATATATATATATATATATATATACATATATATGTATGTATATATATTCTGTGTGATTTATTTTTATGTGTATGTTTATGTATAGATTATTGTTTATTGTATTGCATGGTGTGAGTGTTTTGTATTGTATTGCTGATCGTTTGTTCTTAGTTGAACAAAAATGTGCATTCTTGGTTCGCCTCGCTTTAGTTTGGCACGCGCAACTCTAACCTCAAACGTGCGACTTAATTCTGTTGTAAAGATCCAGTCGACGACCTTGAGTAAGATATAAACATGGAAACGTTGAAGAGCTGCACGCGTGCTCCGAATCTTTGGACGAAGGCAAATTGGTTTTCAAAACTGCTGTTCTGGTTTGTGTTGTTGTTTTTAATTGTTTTCCGTTTCAAGCGTTTGCATCACGCAGAATTCAGTCAAAAGGGGTGTTTTGCTGGTTTCCGTCACGGATATTTTGTAGTGACTGATGTTCAGATTTTCTTCTCTTCAATGCAAGAGCTGAGATAAAAAGTATCAAAGTAAAATTCGTAATGTTCTTCAATGTTGGGAAGATAGCCTAGTTGCTTCAGCCATTTAAAGATCCGAACCCACTGAAAACTTAGAGCAGATTTTACTTCAAAATTATCGAATGATCTTCCTCACGGTTTTGCTTTGGGGTAGGGGGAAAGGAGAAAGGCTTCTAGAGAGGATTAGTTGGTATGGGTATTACTTCTCAGCGCGTAGGTTTTTAAGTCGGGATTGTTAATATCCCCTTCGTATTATCGTGCAGGCCTGTTGGTTCTACCATTCGTGCCGGATGGAAGCGAAAGCTGAATAGCAACGACATTTACGAGATTGCGCCCGATGAATGCACTGCGTGCATGGGAGAGGTTTTGGAAAGGTAGATTGCTCGTACATGTTGCGTTTGTGTGCGTATATCTGCGGCAGTATGGCCTGGCTTTGGGAGGTGGCGTTAGATGTATTAGGTCATACTCGAGGTAGGCCTTTGCATTAAACATTCTATGAGGTTCTTGGTGAGTTCTATATGAGTACCGGGGTACCGGGGGAGGGGCTTCAACATGATTAGCCATGTTAAGAAGAGCTCTTCTTCCCATATGGAACACATTTTGTTAAGCTTTGTTGATGTTTTTCTTGGAAAAATGTATTCTGGTTGTTGCTTTCGTTGTTGTTTTGTTGTTGTTTGCTTAGTGGTTACAAATACTAATATTTGTCCTGTTTTGTAGGAAATGGAAGGAGGAAGTAAGCTCGCGTACAGCGGGAAGGAAGCCTCGCCCCTTCGTTTGGCTGCTGGCGAAATGTATCAAGTGGAAGTTGATCATTTCTTTCTTTGGAGATATTTTTGAGGTTAGATGTTGTCCGATTGCGACTTGGCTTCTGATGCCATATGTTCAACGCGCCACTAATTTTGTCCACGGAAGTAAACAGCAGGTATTGTTTAGGTGACTTAATTTTGGCCGTATATTTGCATAATGTCTTGGCTTTTTAGCTGTTTTTATCTCTCGTACAGGAAGCCTGCAAGTTCGGTGTGACGGTTATGCTTCGAGAGCTTCTCCGTTTTGTTGAGCGTGGCGAATATAAGAACTCAAACGACGGCTACTTCTGGGCTATGGCCATTAGTATTGTGCTCTTGCTGAACTTGTCTTTCCTCCACAGTAAACGATTGCTGATTGATAGAGCTGGGCTCTTGCTGAGGAGTGCTGTCCTGTCGTTAGTGTACAGGAAGGTTAGTGATACGCGATTGGTTATCATTTTTGGCTCTAACTTCACGAGCAATAGCTATTGGTTGAAGAATAAGTGGGTTTATTCACGTTTTAGTCTCACACTAAGCATTTATAATTTCCATTAATATGAGCACAACATTTGCCACGGAACTGATCCGCGTACTTCTGCGCCTGGTTCTATACGACTGAGAACTATCTGCAATCGGGAATTTTAAACAAATTTAGTCTGTTTATTTTGATATTTCGAAACGTTGATGATGAGTTCTGGCTTCCTGAATGACGCTATGGACAGGCTGCTGTCTTGATGCGAGAAATTCTAGACTTGCTTGATGATTTTCACATCTCTTTTATAAAGACGAAAGACGGCATGTGGCCTTATCGCTGATTTGCTTCGATAATGCTCTTTCAGTCTCTTCGAATCAGGCAAGCTAAACTTTCTGCGTTGTCAAGTGGTCATGTTGTAACGCTGATGTCATCTGATGCACAGAAAATTTTGATGGTGAGCCATTTCTGGATGTTTTTTATGATGAACGAATATATATATATATATATATATATATATATATATATATATATATGTATATATATATATATATATATATATATATTTATATATATTGTAACAACAACAACAACAACAACAACAATTTATTTTCTCCCAGATAGCAAGCTAAGAATTAATTCCAGAAAGACAATCGTATTGGATAGCTAATTGGGAAGGAGGGCTCTTATTAGCAGAGCTAATTAGTTTAGAAGGGCCTCCTAAAACATTGTTAGATACTCGCACTACCATAACATCGCAGGTTAAATACAAAAGCTTACAAATATAGATAACGTTTTCAACGAGCATGGGTCTAGCAGTTTGATAATTTAGCAAGTAGCTAATCCACTAGCGTGTAGTAGCAATGTTAAACCTTAGTATTTTGCAATCAGGAAGTCATGTAGCTGTCTTTTGAATTGTGGCTTACTACTAATAAAGTCTATGCCATAGTCAATCAGGTTGTTGAGGATGTTTGGGCCAACAAACTTCAAGGATCTTTCCCCATACTTAACGGTGTATCTCTATGGCACATTAAGCTTTCTAAGTCCGCTATTTCTCGTATTCTTGGGGAGTGTTCTTGCCGAGATAAGCGACCTTAGGCAATATGGCAATTGGCCATTATTTCAGTCGTACATGAAAATATATCTGTTCAGTTCGATTATGTCATCAAGTTTAAGTATTCGCGTCTGCTCAAATAGGTTCGAGATTCGCATAGTCCGCTTTTGTATACGGTATAACCTTTTTAATGCTGATCTATTTGCAAAGCCCCAGACTAAACATCCGTATGAGA
>QQSS02203970.1:0-11913 GCA_003687565.2 Craspedacusta sowerbii
TATATATATATATATACGTATATATACGCACGGTGGGCCCGCAACAGCTTTCAACGATATTGCGCTATTGCGCAGGTTTGACAACAATTACTCATTGCAAAATTTATTGAGTATCTAGGCGCTTCCTCCGACCGCCTTCTCAATAGCCAGCTTTACGACTTGATGGATACCTTTAACGCTAACCTTAAATACTTTCTCGGTGAAACACCCGGAAAACCTCTGCAGCCCAACTCAAAAGCAAATACATTACATGTGAAGCCATTTTCTTAAACGTTCCTGGCAAGATCGTGTTAGCGCAATAACTTTCTGTGATGAGCTTCGTCGATCCCTTCCTCCCACGCAACCGTTAGTTCTCATAACACGACGTGTCAATCTTCTTCATCGATGGTCAAGTCGCTGCGACGACAAGATGATATAACCAGGCATAGAACTGTCGACTGAAACAACACACCTTCTCTAATTTTTCGACTTCACTTCCTTTCTTTTTGCAGCTGGAACAGCACCTTCTCTCACAAAACATATTTCAATTTTCCGGCGCACTGGTATATAGGCGTCCTGCACTGCCTTCTGTACCACCTCCTGGACAAGATCGTGCCTAAATGTATGTCATCCTGATGCTTGAGCGTTCTTGCATTATGAGAGCAGGTGCATCAGGTTCCCGTACTTTCCAAAGAGACCACCAGCAAGACTGTCTTGTAGCTTCCAATTAATGAGGTTTTAGCGAGACGAAGCAACATCATACGAACACTGAAGAAGAAACTTAAGATGGAAAGGGCTCATCCTCCACCATTCATTCCATAATATGACTCGCTGCTCCACGCCCTCCCAGTTCAGCCAGCACCCTTGTTGACTCTGCTGGAGTGCCGTTGCCAATCGTCTTTCCTCCTCCAAGTTCCGCATTTGCAGCTCTCCTAGAAGTTATAACGTGGTGCTATTATTATTTGATCGACGGCTTCTTTCTGCCTGTCTTTTATGTCCTGATCTTACCACACCTCACACTTCATTTTAACGAGCCCTCGCGGTCGTCACGGTAATGGCGTCTGCCACTCTCCATTTCTGAGCCGACTGATGTTCTGGAGGGTTTTTGCGGATTGCTTGATCTGTCGACTCAACCAGCATAGACTGAAGGCGGACCTTTCCTCGACCAACGACACAAGAGGTAACTGCAGCTTGGTCTTCTTGCCGTACCATGTAACCGATGACAGTATTTTCGACAAGCCAAGCCATTTTCGCACCATCTTGTTGACTCGCATCTCGATAACTTCAACACGGGAAAGCTCGACATCATATACTGTCAGGAGTTACATTAACCTTGGTAATAGCCCGAAATGCAAACAAAACACCTAAAATGTGCCTGGCAGAAACGAAGAACCGATGCTGCTCAAGCCTTCAAATGCCAGCCTTTATACAACCCAACTTTATACTAAGTCGATCAGATACAGGCAAACCGTACCACCTACCTAAACTTTTGACTCCATCATCGAGCACCGTCGGAATGGGCTCTCCTGCTAAGGTAAATACTCTCCGAACTACCTTTCCTGCTTTCAAAGGCAATGAACTGCTTTCCTAAGCCGATCAAGCCGATTCCAATCAAGCTTGAAAGTCTATCAAGTACATTCCTCGCAAGGTATTCGGTAAGTTGAATAACTGTGAAATCGTCCATAAAAGCTCGGATCTTAACTATGCCACGATTAATCCGTTGTTCAGGAGCTAGTCCTCGGAGCACCACTTCACTGACCATCACGAAAAGAATGGATGAGATGACGCACCCCATTGTTATAGCCTTTTGCAGCTTAAAAAACTCATTGGTGTACTTGGTGGTAGTAAATCTAAAGGATAGCAGGTTGAAATAATCCATCAGCCACGAGCTGAGTTTGGCAGGGACAAAAAAGAAGTCCAGTGCAAATTTGATTATTCTGTGCGGCACGGAGCCGTATGCATTCGCGAGGTCAAGCCATACTACATGCAGCTCATACTATTCTTCTTTGCCTCCTTGATGCCAGACCAAATCATTGAAACGTGCACCACACACCCAGGGAGTCCAGGATGCCTACTTTCTGGATACTGGTATCGACATTCGTTACGAGGTAACTGGTCAACCTCCGTCGCTAGACAAATCTTGCCTTCAACATTTAACAACCAAATCGGACGAAACTGGTTCGGTCAAACGGCGTTCTCTTCCTTGGCGAAATCAATTTCATCCGCCTTGCACCAACACTCGGGAACTTCCCCTAAGTCCCGGATCTTTACGAAAATTCTCCACAAACTTCTAACCAACTTCGGACAGTTTTTATACAAGGCATACGTTACGCCGTTCGGACCGCCTGCTGATTTAGTTCGAGCCTTCCGGATAACATCCAACACTTCCTTCAGCTTCACAGGTGAAAGGTCGAAACTAATTCCCGGCTGCGATGGTCGGACCATGCCTTGATCGAAAAAATCTCTTCACTCCCCCTGGCGTCAGCGTTTGTCATCCTCATCAAGCTCCTCTTTGCAAACATCAAGCGTGCCACCTACCTTCTCTTCAAACAGCGTCTTCGCAAACTGGAACGGGTCTTTCATAAACTTCTTACAGGCTCATTCTCTTTGCCTCCTTGACTTGGCATGACGTTCTGAGGTATGAGCGTCATCGCTCCTTTTTTTTATATGCGGGATCCCGGCATCGCTAACCACGTTGCTGGCTTGTTTGCTCCTTGCATGTGGTTAGTACTGCTCATCTAGCCCCAAAAATAGCTACGTAAAGTGGCAACTCCGTATTTACAAGCGCGTATCGTTTTGTGGGTGGGGGGT
This sequence comes from Craspedacusta sowerbii, assembly GCA_003687565.2. Classification (NCBI taxonomy): domain Eukaryota; kingdom Metazoa; phylum Cnidaria; class Hydrozoa; order Limnomedusae; family Olindiidae; genus Craspedacusta; species Craspedacusta sowerbii. The sequence goes on from QQSS02203970.1 coordinate 2,791, forward strand.
AGGTTCTGAATGTTTAGGGCTCATACAGTGATGTAGTCTTCGTCCACACCTTCGCATTTTCTCTTCCCTGGGCTATTTTCGACACAGCGCGTTTAATTAAGGGTCGACTACTTGACTGATTTTCTACTTGTATTCTATCTAGGGGTATTTTATGAAAGCCGTTGTTTGCGCAAAGACACAACACCGTAACACAGTGATATAATACCATAATACCAAAATCTTCAAGTTCCTCGAATACCACGAATCTGTTTGTTTGCAAAAAGTAAGACATTCCCCGGTTTCACTCTTTTACCGCTTTCACTTATAACCAACGGGGGAAGCATCTAAGGCACATCAGATCTCACGTCATGCTGTCAAGCATCATAAACTCCATATAATAGTCTCGTATTCATCACATATTCCATAAAGAACGAAAAAGTTTATCATTTCGCCACAAACGTTGTTGAATGCATGCCTGGAGGTGTGTAAATTTCTCTCATCTCATAAAACCTAACTGTCAGCAGAGAACAAAGAAGAGTATTGCATTAAGAAAATGGGTCCTGCTCTTTGCTTAGTTGACCATAGTGCATGTCATAAGATTCTCAAAGCTCCCAATCATAAAGTCTGGCATAAGGACATTTATAGCTGGCACTCTAGTAAAACTTTTCTGAATTGCAAATATCAATATCCAAAAGAGAAGTGACTGAGATAAAAGGCTATTATTGTGCAGATAAACGGCTGCAGCCTAAAAAAAAATCTTTCAAAAGCATAATCATTTAAACAATGTTACACTTACTACATGTCCAAAATTAAGGCATATTCGTCTGGCATTTTTACCAGGAGCAACTGGGAGTTTTCCTTTTCTTTTCCTGCTTGGTCATTATCAGAAAAGAACACACGAAGAGACTTGTATGCACATATTACAGGACTGACACAGAAATGTGGAAGACTAAGCAATTTAGAATTTTTATATAAGCAGTCCGACATTGTGTATTCAATGTGAAATGCCCAAAGTACTGAAGTAAAAAAATGCCAGTCAGATGTTCAAACAGGTGGCATCTAACCAGCAACTTCTATTGATCATCGCTTACATAACTAGCCACAAAATGAGGGTAACAAATAGCAAACATCCATGCTACTTGGTGGACTGATGGATCTTCAATAGAAGTTGTGTCGCGCCAACAAATAACGTCTTCTACTACATAATTCTTGCGTAAGAAAAAATACAATGCTACGCTATACTCGGCCACCCTGCTTCTCTGCCAACGTATGTAAATTACCCAAACCGGAATTATCTTGTCACGCCTTTCTACTGGAGCTCATTAGCTGCAGCAGGCGTAAATGATAGTATTTGCACCTGTAAGTTACTGGGTCTCACAGTCAAGTCTAATTACCTTATTCACAGTCTTACTTACCGTACTTATCCGTAAGTGCCCAGGGAGTGGTCCAGAGTGTCCCAGAGCGTCCAAGGGGTCTGATGTTAAAGCTCTTGTTTATACTAACAAATCAAAGATGTCTCGTTAATATGCAGGAATGTCTCAGAAAGAGACTCAGATGTTGTCTGAGGGGGGTGTTTAAGACTTTGCCGTGGAGAAAATTGACCTTGACGGAATTCTAGGAAAAATAATCTCCTGCAAGTGTTCTGGAACTGGTAAATTCCGATCTGCATCTACGCTAATCAGGAAGGCATTATGCTTTGCTCTTGCTATCAAGGATGAAAAAAATTGAAATTTATTGTATTGGCTTGAATTTCATTCCCGCCATTTCTATGTCTCACACCACAATACAGAATCTCACTTAAACTGTCTGCGTCATCCTTCAGTATTTTTATAACATCCATGACCCAGTCACCCAGTTCAACAAAACAAAAATCCTACGACCAAAGGCATTTTGGCAATTAAAAGTTTAGACAAATGTTGAGGTATTCTGCTATGCTAGTAGACTTATGCAGATCAATCCGCAAATAGCAGGGTACATATGTCATAAAGAGGTCGTGTACAAATCAGCTCCGAGTAATGTTCATAAAAAAGAAGAGAATTCCGAATCAGGGACAACATAAGAATTCTCTTACCAGAAATTAAGTGATCAGTAAAAACGTAAGCACATTTGGTTTTGGTGACCATAACATGCTTCGTGCATTCCAGCATTAGATGGTTTGCTCTTCTAGAGACTGATTGCAGTAAGTCACAACTTTCTCGCCTCATTGCCCTTCAGTATTATGAAAAACTTTTTTTCTGGATTCTCAAGATTATTGTTAGCACAAGAGACTAACCGGAAACCTTTCGACATTTTCAGAAAACAACTAATTCGATCGCATTGCCAGAACAGAGAGTTTGACGAAAGCCCGGCGTAACGTTGTTTTCACCCATTAAGAAATGGTAGCCTTGGCTGCGACGCAAGCGCGTCACTTCGGTAATCATCCACCGAGCCTGCACGTGGGAGTGCATCGCAATGAGGAATATTGTCGCATTATAATTTTTTGAAGGTGATGCTTATTGGACTTCGGTATGTAGCTAGAGAAAACTGGAAGCATGTGAGTTAAGCGATTAGAATCACCTTTTCTAGGAAGAAGGTATATAATAGGCTATTCAATTCTACCTCTAAGAAGGTATATAAGGAATATCCTAGAATCTGGAAGAATTGTTGGCTTCAAATAGAATTTTGAGTGTAGTTTACAAGGCTGTAAATCCTAAAAAGGTAACAGCCAAGTTCTTTTTTATATATTAACTATATACATGAACATACTTTTAATTTATATCATTCTGCTCATTCTTGTTTCTTATGCTCATCCTCATCATGATCGGCAACTATGAGCGTTATCCATTAACAACAGTAATTAGCTTTACGGTAACCAACTAAAGTGTTAAAAGTGCTACCCCATATCTTTTCATTTTATTGTGCCACTGTAATGATCAAAGCTTTTCTTAAAAGATATCAAAAAACTTGAATTGGCCACATGTTCAAGTTGCTCCCTGACTCCCTGTTGTTTATGACCCTGTGAGTTATCCTAATCTTGTGACATTGGTATTGAATTTGATTTCATGCCGCTTGCTTTTATGAGTGAATAATTTGACTTCTATTTTAAGAAGTTTGGGAATGCCATTTCCATATTGAAGATAAAACTGATTTCCCAGACTCCAAATACTTGGTGCCTAACTAGAATTGTAATCAATCAATCATGGAATAGCTACTCTTGTACTTCTCTCACTCAGGAAATCCATGATTTAAACTCCTACTCACCCTGATAAACGTGCATGCCTATGCAAATTTTTGATAGGTATTGATTTGGGACTATCAAAAGCTTTATGGTAGTATAAGTATTAGTCATAAAATCTATAGCCTTTGAATTGTGAAGTGATGCTGTCTGGTGTTCCAAAGTTTCCAGCAAGTTAGATATGAGTAATTTATGGTAGATGATGTGGTTTAAGAAGATAATCTTAAAGATGACTCTGTTTATAATTGCACTGAATTGTTCAATTTTGGTTTTATGAACACAAGATCAATAAAATTATCTGTGATATCATTTGATGCAAATAATCTAAACAAGGGTGCTTCTTTCAAATTGTACAAACATTCAAAAGCATCATGCTCCGTGATAATACTATGCCTTACTCAACTTAGCTGACCTAAAAAATCTTGAGAGTTATTTTGCAATTCTTTATTAATAATTTATATTCGGATTTATCAAATTAAAACTCCTGCTGATGGCTTACTTCATCTTTGATCGTATAAATTTGTACTTTGGGTTTACAATTAAGCTTAAACCAAGTGCTTGTATGATCACTTTTTCCCATAGGATAAGCTTTCAATTTCCTTTTATTCAGGTTTAATCTGTATTAGCATGTTCTTGTGAACTTGGAGGTTTTTAATTGAGAAACCAATCTAGTTTGATATAATGATTATTAGTCAATTTTAGTAGATTAAATTAAGTCGACCTAGTCTAGTAGGTTTAAGTCACTGATTATTGTTAGTTTGTTTTACATTTTTAGCTGCATTTCAAATTAATGCAAGATAATTAATAGTTGTTTTAATTTTGTTTTGGCTATTTTAAGAAATAGCAATCCAGAAATTTTCCCCAGCATCTTAATTTGTGTATGCTGAAATCACTGTTATTGAGAAAAAGAATTTGAAAAAAGAATAATATTCTATTTTCTATTAGTTGCAGTCAGAGCCACAGGAATAAGGTTGCTTCTAAAAGTTTGTGTATCAGTTGCTGGAATTTTTTAGATTTATGAAAGTTTGCCAGTTTGCCAGTAAGTTTATTCTAGACTATGTTCCTCACTTGTCAGCTTAGAATATGCATGATTTGCTTAATGCCTTGTTACAGGGGTCCCTAAAAAGGTTTTTATGGGCTTAAGGGTTAGATCTATGCAAGGCCTATGATGGGCCTGTAGTGCAGTGTTAATTAAAACTGTTTCAACTGTTTAGAATTAGTAGCAGGCAGATGCATCTAAAAAGGTGCAAGTGTTGTGCCTCCTATTATGCATTTGCCGTGCACAGCTTTTTGTGCTGATATGAGAAGAGAGATGTTATTTAGCTTGCAGATGACTTTAGGGACACTCAAGCCTTCTCAAAGTAAAAGTTTTATTGCTGCTAGCATGTGCACACTGTGCATGAAAAAAGTTTGCCTAAGAACTTCATTGCATTTTACAGTAGTTCTTATTGTTATAAAGGCTCTGCTTTGTTTAGGTGTAGACATAGGAAAGGTTATTTTCTATTTTCATTCATGAATCACTTTATGAGGTGTTTGCCCCATGCGTTTGTTAGGAGACATAAGTCTTTGCTAGATATTTGTTTTCGATCCAAACAAATACTTACTGTACCAGTCAAGTTTAATTCTGTTGGGAGCATAATCTCACATTCCACACCTGCAAGTGACACAATGAAGAGTGATAAATTGAATGTTGTTCGAAGAAGACCTAGAACTCGGTCAATGTCAGAGTTGGATATTCAAAATGATTCAGAGGTTCGTTTTCTGATCATTATATCAGCTTTGATTTTCAAAGATGTTTGCACTGCTATTCTTAAGGTGTTAGACTTGATTTCAGAGTTGAAGCTAGTTCATTGGCTGATAATTATAGCATGTCAGAGTTTTATAATTATTTTCCTCTTTTGCTTTTTATGTGCTTTTTACAAATAGGCGCTTGAGTATTTGTTATTGGAAGACATGATGTTCTTGCAAATCTGGTATTGTGGTATTTGCATACATGTTGTCATGTTTCTAACCCTTCCCAGGTGAAGGATCCTCAAGAGATTGCAGACACTGGTGGCGACTTAAGCAATTTCTCAATATCCAAAAAAATTTTGAAAAAGCTTGCAGGTAAAGTTTCAAATCTTTCAATCATTATTTAATGATCATTTGTTTTATGTGTTGTCTTTCCTTAGTTGTAATGAGTTTGTTTTGAGGATTGATCAATTGATAGGGTTCTCTGCAATGGAATATTGTCAGTTTTCTAATATGTTCAGATATAGTTCCTTAAATGAGAACTTACAGTTCAGTTTCCCTCACCTACATGACAAAGTACAAAGTCAATGCTGGTGAAAATAGGCAATGCGTTGAGGGAAGGAAATTCTCTGAGATAACTGATTAGAACCATTAAGGAAAAGTTGATACAAAATTGCTCATCGATAAGCACATTAGCGACATGCGTCGGAAAACGTTGGCTAAGTTAAATGCTCCAAATCGAATCTTGTATTCACTTCTGAGAAGGTCGTCGTGGAGAGTTACACCATTTGCAAATTTTAACTAGTTATCGTTTTTTGGTACTTTTATCCAGCACTTTCATCTAAGAGAAAGGTATTAAAGAGCAAGATCTTTTTTGTCAATTTAATTTTACTGACACTAAATTACTTAAAAAATCTGGCATATGAATTAGAAAAGAAGTGTTCAACATCATGCTTGAGACTGGCTGATGTACTTGGATATAAGATTCCTGGAGGCCAACCTTGTGAAATTCAAAATGGAATAATGTTAGTGCCAGCTTAGTGCCAACAAGGTGCATACCTGCTTTATACATGGTTCTCGGTCTAGTTGTAAAGAGCTGACCACAGTTACCTCGGTGGCATTGAGGAGCTTTTCACTAGACGGTTAGGTTGGAAACATGGTTTTGAGTTTGGATTGGATGTAGTGTTTATTTATTTTTAGAAAATGGTATTGAAAAGCTATTTCCTACTCAAGCACTTACGTACGAGAAAGTACTGAGTGGTTGTGATATGATAGTACAAGCAAGTAAGAAGTAGTTTTATTGGTTTTAATCTGTTTAAAATTGGTAGCTTGTGAAGGTGCAACTAAATAGCTTCACGCATCTATATTGATGGGAAAGTTTGAGCTGGTACTTACTTGTTATCATGTTAGTGTGATCTCTTTACATATTCTAGTGTGAAAAGATCGACGTGTTGTGTATTATTCAAGTTTGCATGTAACGAATTTGAATTATGTTAGGTTGTTATTTTCTGGATATCTGTTTGCCTTTTCTTTGGCGTACTAGAGGTGAAAATTAGATAGCTTGATGGAACCTTGTTTTTGTAACTTGTAGCTTTTACCCAAAACGGTAGGTTGATTCCTAGAACACTTTGGAAAGCTATCAATGAAAAAATAAGATAAAGAAATAACATTTCTAAAATTTCTAAAATTAATAAAATTCTTAAATAACCTATCCTTAATAAAATAGCCTTCTTTAATTTGATAAAATTAAAGAAGGCTTTAGCGGTATAATGGGTTTAAGAATTACTGCAAGGAAGTTGCTTTTAATTGTGTCTCTCAATGCGGCAGAGAGCAGGACGTGCTGCAACATTGGGACATGCCTCGAATACTCTCACGATCAAGCTCATGCCTTCTGTTAACTTAATTTAACACGAGTGCTTGATAAACAGCTCGAAGTTTATACAACAGTGCAATGTGCTTCGTCATTTGTGTTTTCTAAGTTTGTCGCTGCCTTTGCCACGGCAGATAGCTGATCAAGCACTAAGATCCAAGCAGTCAAGCGGCTCGTGTCATTTGCGAATAGCGCGCTATTTTATGCTTCCTTTCCTTGGATGACACAGCGCACACATTGCGGTGTTTAACGGTAAGTTGAGTCTACTTATAAGCTAAGTGATGACCCACCTGGCCCCAAGTCCTGCTGCACAGCCGGTGAGCTGGGGAAGTTGACGGGCTCTAAAATTTTCATAATGCTCGTAATGCGTTAGAGGAAGAAACTTAGCAACTAGTGCCTATGCTCAGACTAACTACTTAGAGGGTTCTTGAGGGCCCTGGTGCTATGCTTATGTTGCGGAAGCCCCGTTCATGCTTGCTTCTAAAAGAGTTTTGAAATTTGGAGTCCATTCTCTTGATATGCTGACCCACCTTCTCGATTTCCTTTGACTCAGACTTCCTTATAGTGTTGTGGGAGACGTGTTAGATCTAATCGATTGAGCCTCCCGCATTCTAACGTGTCTTAGATGTATATTTAAAACTTAAGTCGAAGGGCTGCATGTTATGGTGACATGTCTGTCTTTCACCATGACTATCAAAATCTTGTTTTTCAGGGACTGGCACTGGAAAAACGGTAGGTTTTTGTTGAATCTTTTGACTTAGTGCTTTTTTTCCTTTTGAGTTTTGGAATCGGATGTTTACGGGTTCTACGTTTAAACGCGCTTTGCTGTTCGACTAACCACTGCGTTCTGCGAATTATTGCTAAAATATTTGGCACTAATTGCCGGTACCAGTGGCCTGCTAGTCGTAGAAAAATTGCTAAGCTTGCCTTAGTAGCCTGCGCACTTCATGTGCGGTGTTTAATGGTAAGGTGAGTATACTAATAAGGTAAGTGATAATATTGCCAAAATTTACGATTTGCATTTAGGGTAAGTTCTGTGCTTTTCGCACTCCCCTTTCCTCCCTTTTTTTGTGTGTTTACGACGCAGCGGTTTAGAGTGCATTGGAAATGGTAACCGAATATTGCTTCTGTGCGGTTTTGTTTATTATACAAAACCTATAAATGCTGTAGCCTGGAACGTTTCGCTTAAAGCTGCGAACGTTGGTATTGTGGTTGCACGAACTAGCCATATATACCAAGATCACCGATAAGCACAGAAGCGATCAAACGTTGAATTCCAAGCTTTGGAAACCAAAATTCAATTAAAATAGGCACCTGGAGACAGTTTAAACTTTTGATTGTTGCAAAAAAAATTTTGATCCAATGCTCTGAAGGAATGCATAGGCAAAGCAATGTCCATCTTCAGATGAATAGTTGTGCTTCAAACAAGCAGAGAATGTTCGTCAGCTGGCATAATGTTTCAGGACGATATCGCCTCAGAGTTTTAAGGGGAACTTTCTGTTATCAAAGTAAGCAGCGAATGAACCACGTTTCGGATGCACCAGCGATGCAAGTCGTAGGCTGTAGGCTGTTTTTATGTATGATTCGCGTTGACAATTTTCAAACGTTAAGAATGTTGTTAACATCGTCTGTCGGCCTTTTCTTCTTCACCTTAAATTGCAATCTGGACATCTGAAATGGCTAGATCGCAACATTGCGAGGAATTCTTCGCAAGTTGTTGGAATTTTTGTTAGTCCGCAAGCCTCACTGTGATTGGTAGTCCTTCCCAAAGAATTGGTTTGATAGCCGACGCGGCGACAGACGTGTTCATCGTTTGCTCGTGTGATGAGCCAAAATGTTGCTCCAGTCGTTAGAGGCTCTCTTGAGAGCTTTTTAAATGGCGACTCTGCTTCCTTTGGATTAAAATAATTGGTCTGGATTGTTAAACGTAGTAATTTGCTCCCTGTCATGTAAAATGAAACAAATTTCTTTTTTTATTGTATCTGAGCAAGAGAAAATTTGTTCTTGAAGTTTTTATGCGATCTATTTGACATCTTAAATTGAGTTCAAAACAAACCTTATTAACTCGAGGCTACCGAAAGGCATGAATTGAGGATGGGAAGCGGCGAAAGAACCACTTACGGGTTAAGGAAGAAATGCTGAAAACAGAAAGAGATGAAGCAATTCTCTTTGTTTCGCCATTTAGCATTTGTAATGAAGCAAAGCATGGATGGATCGATTGATGGATGAATGGATGGATAAATGGATGGATTGATGATAGATAGATAGATAGATAGATAGATAGATAGATAGATAGATAGATAGATAGATAGATAGATAGATAGATAGA
>QQSS02203992.1:0-11912 GCA_003687565.2 Craspedacusta sowerbii
TGTGTCATGCACGAGCGTAAATACGTTTTTATTAGTTTGAGCTTAGAAAAACTCCGTTCGTCAGATGCCACTGACACAGGCAATGTTAGAAACAATGATAAAGCCGTGACTAAATCCGGGAAACTTGACTATGAAATTATAAGCATTGGCGTCGGGGGCCCCTAGCATGGCGGGTTCATTGAACGGGCTGAACGGGCCATTGCTACGCCACTGGGCAAAAGGCTCCACCAGGTTCCTTTCTGTGCAGAGTCTATCGAGACAACACGAATCACTTTACTTTCTGCAAGATCGGATCATTCACAGTGTGCTTTGCCACAACGGAACTGTCCACTGGAAGATTTTACAATTGCTGTCTAATTACTTATGTGGCCTCAACGACGTCTAAGGGTGAGCATTCCTCTCTCGGTAACCGTGATAAGCCATCAGCATTGCCCATTGGGTCTGCAGGCTTGTAGCTTATCTGGAAATTATACCATGTCAAGATTAGTGCCCATCGCTGTAAGCGTGCAGTAGTTACGTTGTTGACTCCATTCTTTAAACCGAAAATAGTTGCTTAAGGTTTGTGGTCAGTTTCAATTGCAAACTGGCGTCCGACAAGAGACTGAAGAAATTTTGCTGACGGCAAATACTATCACCAGTGCTTCCCGCTCAATCTGTGAGTATTTTTTGTGCAGATGACAAGGTCTTTGGTGCAGAACATATCGGTCTCTCCATGCCATCCTTTTAGCGATGAACTAGTGCTACGCCAACTGCGTAGCTGGACGCATCTGCTGAAACGTGTAGATCCTCACTGGGATCATAATGAGGTAAATAACTCGCGTCTTTGAGTGCCTTCTTTAGCAAGTTGAACTCGTCCTCGCACTGCTTCGTGAACTACATTGAAGATCCTTTCTTTAAAAGGTCATTAAGAGGGGCTGTTCAATCGTGTAACCGAGGCAAATATCGTCCATGGTAATGTATCATACCCAAGAATGCCCTAACCTCCGATTCTGTTTTAGGTTCTATAGAACGCTGTAGAACGTCGTACAAGTTTGAAATGTGTCCCGCATCGTTCTTTCTGGTTACGATAACATCGTCAATATAAGCAGCTACTTAAGGCAATCCTTTTAACATAGTATCCATTGTTTTCTGAAATATAGCCGGGGCTGAGGCTATTCCAAATGCCATACGATTAACCTGAAATAAAGCCTTTTGCGTGTTTATAGTCGTAGCAACCTTACTAACGTCATCCAATCCAATCTGCAGAAATGCATCCTTCAGATCGATTTCAGTAAATTTCTCCCCTCCACTAAGAAGTGCAAACAACTCACTAGGGAATGGAAGCGGTTAATGATTTACATGCAGCTATGAGTTTATGGTAACGCTATAGTCGCCACATGTACGCAGGCCATTGTTGGGCTTATGCACAAGAACGATGGGCGTAGCGAAATGAGAATGGTCAACAGGTGCTATTACCCCTTGTTAGGCAAGAGGGTTTAACTCTGTTTCAACTAGCTCTTTCTGTGCAAACAGTAAAGGACGAGCCTTAAAAAACGTTGGTGTTGCACTAGATTTGAAGACTAGCTGGGCTTTCAGTTTGCTACAATGCCCTAGGATGATAACGTAGGATACTTGCTCACTAAAGTTGCCTCCAGCTAACTATACGAAGAAACCGTGCTTGCTTCCGTGTAAAATACAGCGTTAAGATCTATTCGCAATAGTTCTATCCAGCCTGTACCAAGCAAATTGCGATGCCCATCTACTGCAACAAATAATTTGCAATCTGTAGTAACACCCTTAAAACAAACTCGAACAATCGCTACCTCTTTTATTGGGATCTGGCTGTTAGTGTAGCTAAGTAACGTGATGCTGTTTGGTGTCAGAGGTGGTGAACCGATAGCTTAATACGTTGCCCAATTTATTACAGTAGGCGCACCGCCGGTATCTAATTGCAGGATCTTGTTCACTCGGTTAATCTCCACAATAACGTAGCACGCATCACTCCCTGATGATGCAATGGTAAGAACTTCCTCGTCCTGATCTCCACTAATGTGATGCAGGTGCTGATTGTTGTCAGTTTCAGTGCCACGCTTTCCAGGCGTTCGTTGGCTGGTCTTGCATAGGGCTTTAATGTGGCCTCGTTTGCCACAAGCATTACAATTTCCTTTGTTGTCTTTCCGTGCGTTCTTTAATCCGCGATTCGAGTAATTGCTAACATTGTTCCAAGGTTGGACGATTCGTGACTAGCAATTTCCATTCCTTGTGCCAAATTAATCGCTCGATCAAGGGTGAGATTGGCTTCTAAGAGAAGTTTGCGTTGAGAATTTTCGTCTCGTAAACCCAGCACAAAAGCTGTTGTCAGAGCGTCTGGCAAATTCTGCGAAAGAAATTCGCATGTTGACGCCGCTTTACGAACGTCTGTGACATAATCCGGTAGACTTTGTCCTAGTCCCTGTTTAAATCTGAAGACTATATACTGCTCCGCAACCTTGAGCGTTTGGGGTTTAAAATGCTGACTCAAAAGGTCTAGCAATTGGGCCGTAGATTTCTTGTTGGGGACGTCAGGAAAACACTGAGACTCCAACATCTCGCAAGACTGTGCTCCCATCAACGTAATCAACCGTAATACGAACGCGAAATTTCTGGATCGGATATCGCATTAGCAATAAGAAAGTTCTCAAAATGAATTCTATACGAAGACCATTTCATAGTCTTGTGGTCTCAAACGCAGCAGGTGCTCCAACCCTCGTCGCCATTTTTTTTTGTTTCCAAGATTTACTCGGACCCCAAATGAAGACAACGCGAATAAACACAGTTTCTCTCGACTCTAACTGTAACGCTATTCTCTGATCAAGCTCGTTTTTTTCACTGAACTGGCGCGCACGCGCAAGTTACATAATAAGACAACCTCCATGATAAAATCTCTATAAAGTAATCTCCCTAATGTTCGTGCATCATTACACTCCCTACTGATAATTGTCCCCCAGGACGTCGTGATCTTGTCTCCACGGCAAATGAACTTAGTACCTAGAACCGTTAAAGCGGTACAGCAGGAAAAAAGACGAAAAAAAATTTCTATAAATTCATCAGACCTGTGAAGCATCGCAATCAACACTCGAATTTAAAGTTTTCTCCTAATGACACACAAAAGAACTGCTGAAATTTAATTTATAAGTCTGGTCAGCGATTGCCAGTTTGCGCTGCTTTTTTCCGCATGGGTGAGACCACAACCACTGAAGCATTCACGACGCATCCCTTTTTTGGAGGTCCATGTGATTGATAGGAATTCCGATTTGGAACTTTTTCATACGCAGTGCATATATCCTACGCAGCATTCTAGCGCTCATTCGAAGCTCACGCGGGATAGCGGGAAACGTGATGCAGTTTGAAGGTGCTCCAGTATTTCAGAGATTCCGGTTCCAGGAAGAATGGGACGCTTGGAAAACGTGGACGAGGGTTGTAGGGCTTTTCCATTTTGAAGCAGCTCGCCATTCTTTCCTTTAAATATTACATTCTTAATAACTGAAAATTCTCCCCAACCTTATGGGAGAGTACTTTCCGTGTGGCTGCGTGATCCTGCACCTCAAGTCCTTTGCAAGTGCTGCAAACCTTTCAAACCGTTTTTGTGAATGACATTTTGGCCTGATCTCTTCCCACATTGTTTTTTATTCTTGCCAGTTGCCCTTTCAGCACCAGTGATTGGCTAGTGTCGTTCTCTTTGTAGAAAACTTAGCGAGAAGAAAAACTCTAGATGCCCGCAGTGCTTGATAAACATATACGTTCATTGTGTAGTGCTCTGCGTTGGGCTTCTAGGTTTGTAATGCAGAATAGTACTTATTTTCTCGTAAAACTCATTATGCTTACCGGACGCATATTTCCAATTCCCACATCGCTAGATTACATTTGCATACTACATACTAAGTAAACTACATACTTTTTTACATTTAAGTAACAATCAAAAATACTTTCCATTTGCTTGGTAACTGATCCAACCGCCATGTTCGTCTCAGAAGGAGGTTAAAATTTAACCCCACAAACGTCGACAAACATCGCAGCTTCTATTAGTATGATACCATGATTCCCGCTCAAGCCGAACTCCGTTTTGCGTCTAACAACTCGTGTCATTGTCGAAGCTAGATTGGAACCCCTGTACCAAGGCGTCGCGCGCAGAGGATGCCTGTCTAAATCAGGGGTACACAAAGGTGTCACGTCCGTTTCGCGGGCATTATGCAAATGTGATCAAGCGATGTGGGAATTGGAAATATGCTTACCGGACAAGGTAAGAGTGATGTTAAATCGTGACATCGCAAGGTTCGGGATAGAACATGGCCATGTTCCGAGCTTGGGCTTATGATTCGAAGATCGCCAGATTTTCATGACGTTAAATACCGAATTTTGTTTTCTTGGGCTATAGTCCGAAATTACCACGTGGCAATCTCAAAGGTATGTCGTGCTCGCGATCGCAAGTAAGATTGTTTTTTTTTTGCATCGTCGTCATGACCGTCGCCTTTATATCTTCCATTCACAATTATGAGCAATTATCATCCACGCTTGCTTTCTCCGTTCAAACTGGCCAATGACGCAGGCATAACTGTTGGTATCGCTTCTAATTAGCTACGCTGCTGACCAAAAGTTTTGAAATGATTGGTCGATGCTAATACGATTACCTGGTCAAACTCATTTGCATATCACGCGCGACAACTGGATTGGGCATAAACATTGCACTGCCATTACTTCAGTGCATGATAAAAAATACAAGGCTTGATCAAGGCGCTTTGCAAGTTGCAGAATATAGAAGATAAGTGATTCGGTTGCTAGGTTTGAACAAGCACCGTCGCCAAGAAGTATAAAATCATAAATGAAACACGTCAATCGAGTTCCGCAAAGAAGACATCATTCAGTGAAATTGATTCTTTATCGTTACCGTTCAAGGGGCAAATGTGATTCTTGGTGCTATTTGCAGATAGGTACGTTCGGTAAAAACCTACGGATGGCGGAAGTTTAAGCGCGGTTTGTTGACGAGAATCAATAGTTTGATTAGGAAAATTAAGCCCTATGTAAGAGTGTGAATTAAACCGTAACTACATATTATAGAGAATCTGCCGTAAGTGCATTTGTGAAATCTTCAAACTTCTGGCAAGAAAATAATTTCAATCTTAAAAACTAGCTTTAAAGAACTAAATAAGTTATTTCTATTGTCCTTCTTTGTGACGTCACAGAATCTCACGCTTCAGTGACAACGCAAATATTTTTGCATGTCCAGTTAGGGAAAGTCTCATCTTAGAAACGAAAAGTGTCACCAGCCCACTTTAATTAAAAGGTCGCGAGACCTAACCGTGGCAAGCAACCTCGATTTTCCTGCTGCACTACCTGAAAGCACACACTTTCCTTAAATCTATCAAAAACTTGGCACGAGTCCTCCATTGACGTCAACCCGACAGCTTCTAAATCCCACACCCTGCCCATGGACTGATACAAACTATCACTCACTATGATTAAGATGTTGTATAATTAGTCTTATTTCCTAGTTGGCTCTGCTGTTTGAATAGGACCTGACCATACCCATCCAAAATCCCTCGTGATTTGGTACAAAAAGCGGCATAGCCTAGCGAACAATTGGTTAAACGAGAGTTTAAATCCTCCCCAACAGCCTGAAAACACACGAGAACTTAGCGAGACCCATTTGCACCCAAACATTCTTTAATTAATATAAAATTCCCATTAACAAACACTTATCTATATAGTCCTCAATCATCAGTTCTTTCCATCACCAGATTACGTAGTCTAATTATTATAGGCAGAAACATTCACTTCCAAACTTCTATATCACCTCATTTCACGGTATCTCCCATCGTTCTGAACTTTTTCTTCATACTCATAGGCGTCATGAGCTCTGCTTACGGAAACCTTTCAAATCCGATACGCAAACGGTAATGTCCCGACTCAATTACATACGGGTGCAAACGGTATTCATACGGCCGCCTCTCTGATCCAGCCCGATTTCCGGATAAGCAGTTTGTAGAAGAACAGGATGTCGCCAAATTCACCAACATGGTTCGACTAACCAAGGGCTTAACCAACCTATCGATCGTTGAATCATCGTTTCGAACATCAACCTTCCTATCCGCCTTCTTCGATTCACAAAGACTGATGCGATTTTTGAGCTTGCATGAACACTCGCTCGCAGCAGCGGATTCTTTGCCGTTCTTTGATAGATGACCACTTCTTAAGCAAATGAAACGACGACCTTGCCAGCGAAGGTGCGCCCTAAGCGCGTTCGATTCTTTGATGACCCTGCAATTTGCTGCCGCATGCTTACCCATACAGAATGGGTACAAAGCCACGTCAGCTGACTCGCGAGTTCTTCTACCTCCTGCCGCCACTGGACGTGCTCGCTCTCGGGCTTCTATTTCGCTCCTAAAACTCTCCAGTCACTTTCCGAGTTCCTATACCCCATCCTTGGACTCAAATTTGCCAGTTAAAATTAAACGCATCTCGTCTGATAGGTAATTCAAGACTTCTAGCACGAGCAATCAACCATAACTCTCGGAAGTTACATCTAAAGCAGTCAAGCTGCGTATGAGTGATTCAAACAGATCAAACGCACGTCTTAAATTTTATAAGATCGAACTAACTACATGCACTTGTCCAAAACGATCCCCCAAAATTTCTATGGCCGCCTTATAATTTCCCTTGCTATAGCCAAACTTGAAATAGCACATAATGCTACACCTTCCAACAGACTTCGCAAATAATCAAACTTTTCAACTTCAGTGAGCGATTCGTTCTCATGGATCAAAGAATTGAAGGAATCTCGTCGCGCGTAAATGCTTGCAGGTCCCAACTAAATTTGGGCTATTCTAATTTCGGTAGTTTAACCCTACCCTTATTCCTTGCAGAGCTTGAACTGCTTGCCCTGTTCCCACTCCCCGCCTAGTATTCAAGCCATCATCATTACGACCTAGGGTGGAACTTATTTTTTTATACTTATTTACTTATTTTTAAGTTTTAAATTTGCACTCTCCAACCCTTCCATTCTGTTCCTTTCTGTATACAAACAAATACTAGCAAATATGGGCTCATTCGCAACATTCTTAAAGGTAGCTCAACGATGATTAAGTTTTCCAGTACTTTCAGGTGAGTGTCACTGGCTTAAAAACTTGAATAATACATATTTAGTTTCTAAGTAAAGTAATATTCTTTTGATTTCAGATCCAGAAATGTTAGTAGCCAGATCTATAACTAAGGTGGTGTATCTAATTGGAGATTACGTCACTGAACCGATAGGATGTAAGCTTCCATCATTGCGTATCTTTTCATTCCATCATTCCATCATGGCTCTTGGTTTGTTTTTGTATCACCACATAGAAATGAAAGAACCTGTACGACAAGCATCGTTTGCTACAGTTTATCTTGAATTCCAATAAGAGAACATCATACATACCATCAGCCATACATAACTAGAACAATCATTTGAAGAGTGGCGTTTACTAAAGAAAAATAGAGGACGAAAAACTTTAACTCAGCATGCAAAAGAGGATGCTTTTATATCCAGGCTGGATGATTTGTTTGATGTGGCCCATGCTAATGCAATGAGCATGATAATTCAAGAAGACAAAGGTTAAAAAATGGCAAGGATCAATGGCTGGATTAGATCTAACGTTAGCAAGGAAAGAAAAAAGGAAAGCCAATGGAATAAAAGAACTGCGTTTCAGGCGTCAACAAGTGAAGGATAAGGATATGCGGCATGTATCGACGACTGCGCCAAAAATTACTTCATCATCTAAGGGAGGTAGTTCAAGTGTCGAGACCGAAGATGAGAATTCCACTGAAGCAGTTATGGGCACCAAATTTTGGTACTCCAGCAAAAAGGCGAGTTACGCAAACTGTTGTTACACCAGGTCTGGCAGCGGCTCTCGACAGAACCAAGTTATCACACCGCAAAGCTGCATTGGTTATTGCTGAAACAGCTAAAAGTTTGGAACACCGTTACAGTTGTATTTGGAAAATATCGGCTGAAAGTGGAATTTCTGCCGGGAGTTTTGCCGTGCAAGAATTTCGTGACGCAGTTGCTAGGCGAAGCAATCGCGGGCATCGGTAGTCTTTGTTCAGGCGCTGGCCGAGACAATCATGGCGTGGGAAAGACTTACTTGATGGGCTTCGTCTGTGACTGTTTAAAGCTGCTCTCATAAAATCAGCGACCCTGCATTAAAAGGTTATCGCCGCCACGTTGGTTTGCATCACTTTGACAGTGGGACGCTGTCTTCGCAATTAAGCAGTTATGGCGTCGTTGCTGTCCATCCTTGCGTTCTGCGTTGCTTGGGTTTGTGAATAGACAGTAAAAATTGATGCTACTACTATAAGTTGGAGCTATACTATTACGACAGGGCTGTGGGGAAGTGTTGGTGAGAAAAACTTCGTGCAGGTATTGCAAGGTCGGACATGATTACCGGCAATCTTCGATCAATAAATCAATCAATCGATTTCTCGATTTTAAATCGTTAACAGTCTCTTAGGAAAAATATTCGCTTTGACCTGTTTTAGACATGTTGATCTATATCGTTTGAGTTACCTAAAGGTAGCAATCCTTTGGAATCGCTGTAGTTTTTTTTTTCTTTTACCAAAGCAGCGATTCTGGGTGTAACTCGTAGGTCTCAAAATAAATGCCTTCTAATTATTCCCAAAAAATACAATCTCCCCCTCCTCGCACTTATAATGCCCCCCCCCCCCCACCACCGTTGATGAATGATGATCTTTTTTTTTTGTTGAATATAATGCATACATCATCAAATGTTGTTCGACATATCGAAAGCTTAGAGAATTCAAAAGTTTAGACTTCCATGAAGTGCAAGGAAAACTAAGTGTCAACAAATCCTCCCATTGGTAAGAATACTAGCAGTGTAATAGCCAGTGAGCCACCTTTTATTCGGAACCCTCCCAGCTTATTTTATTTAACTAAGGTTTCAAACCCCCTGTCTATTAAGACACCCATCCGTCGTCTCGAGGACTATGTGTCTTGCTCTGTTGCTGTACCAAAAAATAATTGGGTTGTGGTGGGACTCCTTGTCTACGGTGGACCTAAATATCTCTACTCAAACTGCGCCATTTAATAGATGTTTGCAAGTTAAATGCAATCTTTGTCTTAAATTTCTAATATCTTGTCGATGTAAATGTTCTTCGTTAATATGTAAAATTAATGGCTCGCTCTAAGACGATCAGGATATTTAATGATGAATTTAGGCCAGGCAACAAGCTGTATAACGGGAATGAGTAGCACAGCCAACCAGATGATTACTCATGGAAAATAATTTGTGAAGTCTTTAGAAGTTCTTACAAGGTGATCAGATTGTATGTAATTACACAATTTTTTTTTCTCTTAGTATGATTTTTCAACGAGTTATAAGTATCCTCAACGTTAAGAAGATGCGTCTTCAGTGTCAATCGAGCCTCAGAAGGTACTACTTAGAAAATTAACAATATTGGTAAACGTCTTTTAAATGCTGCTGGCGCCTAAATTCTTCGTCAGCAATTTAAGATAGCTTGGAATAAAATATTCAATTGCGTCATGCTTCCCTTATTCAGCCGGCACACAAGCCTGTTATGAAAAAAAGCTATTATAATAATAGTAATAATAATTAATTACTATAATAATAATAATGATATTAAAAAGAAGAAGAAGGAGAGCAATATACAGCTGCCTCAGACACAGCTGCATGAGCTGTGCTGAAAGGTGACTATCCCTTTCACATGCTTCGGGAACAAGTTCACCTACCCAAAATGCGAATTTTCTAAAACTCTGAAAAAATCTGTGGCTATTTGCAGCGCAATATTTACCTTGAGTGAGTCAATATTCCTTGTGATTCACTAGAATGCACTTTGCTAGTTCGTTAGTGCTTTATCTTAAGATCTTGCTAAAGCTTGGAAAACTTGTTGAGGATGCTCCAAATTCGGCTAAATTAGCAAACTAAACTAGGTAAACTTGGCGAAGCATGAGTTTTTTATTGTTATTATTATTACGATTACGAGTATCAATATTGTTCTTATTGCTACTATAAAACTTTAAACTGCTGATAGCGATGTTCAAGAGGGCTTCATCCAAGGCAACATTCCAGCAATAGTGAGTAGTGCCGAGGTTTACGGGAAAAAGAAAGAAATAAGCAAATGAAAATATTACGTTTAAAAATTATTATTATTTTCATTATTATTATCCTACTTTGTTTTACTTTTGGTTTGCTTTTTCTAAACTGGTCACTGACAATGTACTTGTTCTTCGAGTCCAGTTTGCCAAGCACTTGCCAATTCATTGAATGCCTATTTTTCTACCCATGTTGATTTACGAAATTGCAATCCAACTAATTTTTATGTTTCATAAGCTTACGTAGTGGGCTCGAGCGCAATTAGTACGCAATGTCATTTTCTTATGCGGTTTAATTTCAAACCTCATTCCTTGTTACTAACGTTGAACCTGAAAAATGGTTGAGTGGCTTCCTGGATCTTATTAGGTTTGATAATAATGTGCCGGACCGTCTTGAATTTCTCCAAATAATACCCTAGCCTTATATGAATTCGGTTCAAGTAGAGTGTGGCATCAGCTGTGGATGGTTTGCAAATCTTCCGGAGTATTTATAAAGAGAATAAATATCTACTGGTTTTTGTTGTTGTTTTCGTTACGGCAAATCTTTAAAAGGAAAGGAAAAATTAGAAAAAAACGAGATTATTTGATCAATACGAAGAGTATTTGAATGAGATGGTCCATTATATAGAAAACTCGAAAAAAAAAAGCATGAAGGACTTGGCAGGCGTCGCAGTAGGCGCGCATCTCAGCTGAAATGGCCTCTTATGGAAACCGCTTCTGGGACCATTCGTCCCATGAACGGACCTACCAGTGGCAGTAAATCATACGCTTTTGAAACCACAGAATGCAGGTTAATGGCCATGTGGACGTCTTCCTCCTTTTAACTGCTCCGTTTCCATGGGAGATAAGCTGAGCAGCAGTTTCCCAAAAGCGCTATCCTGTGAGAATCTTCGAAGCATAATACGCAAGTAAAAGGCAAAAAGAAAAAAATTAATTAAATGTTTTTGAAAAGGAAATTTAAATAACTTTAGTTACTTAGCAATCCATAGCCAAACTTTTGGTCGAAAAATGTGAATTAAAAAATATATATCCGAATAACGACACCTCATTAAATCGAAGGGGGCATGGCCTGACCAAGTTACTTGTCAAGATCCTTATCTGAAAGCGGTAGATGGGTGAGCTACATCGGAGCCTTTTCTCATAAGTTTTAATTCATAAAAGAACTTCGTCTAGCTAGATAACCTAGATAGAATAGGTAAACTAGACGAGCTAGATGCTCTTGGTAAACTTATAGTAGAGACACACCCTTCTGCAACTCAGCAAAAAATAATAATAATAATAAATAACAAAAAATAAACTGAAATGGGCGATAGTGGTTTTATAGTGATTATCTCAAGTGATAAGCCCTCGTTTAGAAGCTAAACAAACAGCCAAAAAGCGACCGCTATCACATGACAAGAAAGCTTCATCCTGCTAATGTTGTGGCAACCAAATATTCTCGAATTTTCCCTAGCAGCGCTTTCAGATTTAATTCTACCTAAGGTTCGCTGATTTTATCTATTGGACGCATCAATCAAAGCACGTATCTGCAATTGCTGAGTTCCCACTGACAGAATTTGCATGATTTATTGTTGCCATCCCTGCAAAGGTTTACCCATGGATGAGCGACACCATCGATGAGCGACAGATTAAGTGACAAAGAGAAAAGAGCATTGCCTTGGCAACAAGTTACTGGCCTCATCATCCTGGGCAACCCGACAATTAGCTGGTCCCTATAAGCAAAAACGTGACCCCCGTGTGAATTCCTAGACACCCTTAAGAGATTTCCATCGTGTAGGCTGGCCATCTTGTAGGGTGG
>QQSS02204003.1:0-11912 GCA_003687565.2 Craspedacusta sowerbii
GAAATCATGTGCAGTTTGATCATAGTTAGCCAAATTCCACGGTCCTTCGCGCTCGTTAGCGGTCGCATTATCGGTAAGTGATTAGTGCCGACCTAGTACGGTGTCGACCTAGTAAGGGTAAACCTTTGTAAGTCAGTCAGTCGGAGTTAGGAGTCGGAGCGCAGCTCAAGAGATAGGTTATTTTGTAAGTTTCTTGTTCTTGTTCTATTCGTCTGGGTTTACTTGTCTGGATGCTGGGCGGTAGTCTCTTGATCGGTTGATCTGGGTTTTTGGACGGCTTATGCTCTGTCGGAGCGAGGCAAGCTTGCAACGGAGAGAACGGAACCCAGTGAGCGAGTGTGTTTATCAGGGTGTGCGGCTTCCCAACAGCAATTTATTAATAAATATATTTTCTACAGCGTTCACTTGAGTTTATGTTATGATCACGTCAATGAAAATGTAATCAATCAAACAGTAGAGCTGTCCCCATATGCAACTTAAAACAGGATTCGAGGAGGATTCTACCGTTTTCTCCTCGGGAAGCGCTACGTTGCAATTGGTCTGATATGACGTCTCATCGCGGCAAGATGGCAACCGGTCTGCAGTTGTTGCTGATGGAGACTTGCCCTCGCTGGCATCTCACTTGTCAGTTTTTGGCTAAGTTTAACTGTAACTCAAACCCTAACTATAACCTCAAACCTAACCCTAACCCTAACTCAAACCCTTTCCCTAACAACCTCGAGCAATTCTCAATGTAGTCTATAATATATATTCGAAGACAATGAATAAAATTGCCTCGGGTCCAGCCGCCATATCGAACTTCATGGCATCTCGGGAGATTTGGGCCAATCGAGGATTAAGGAGTAAGCGGTTACTTGAAGGTACGGTACCATGCGATTGTGTAGGCCTTGCATGTAGTTTGCAGAACAAAGTTTTCATGACGTTGCTACATGGATCGTTGCATGTTCAGCCATCCCCATTTCATGTTCAGAGCTCGGTCACTTTATATCGGGATCGGAAAGTCTGCTGTTGGTCGTTATCCTAAACAAGGAATAAAAAGCTTTGGAGTGGAATTTGGAGGAAGGAATAAGGGGAGGTGAACTGTAGGAGGCGTTTTAGAGGAATCTTCACAAATTTGGAGCGCCCTTAAGGATGGTGATCGAAATCTTCGAAAGCAACTTTTGGTGTTCCTTTAGCACTGAGAACAGCATACTTGTATGCCAGTGGAGAAGCTGAACTTGGGACTTGGGTGAAACCCCGATATCGGCAAAGCAGTGTGGTGGCAGTGGCGTGACTAGGAGGGTGCGGGGGGGGGGGTGGTGCTAGCCGCACCGGGTGACACCCGCATGAGCTGACATTCAATAGTAGAGGAACATGTGGAGACGGTCTATGGCGATAAGTGAAAGTCTAGAGGGGTGACACCAAGGGCTTACCGGACCAGGTGACACCAGCCCTAGATGCGCCAGTGTGTGACGGAGATGATGCTTGAAAGGATTTGCCACGATTTCGATCAGCTATAACTGGTGTTGGAGGTTATGGATTTCCACGTTTGTCCCTGCTTTTGTGCTTTTGATATCTATTCGTTATTAGAGGAAAAGCCAATGAGGACTTATCGTCTGACAAGAGGCTATAGTTCAAGCGGGATCTCGCAACGCTTTACAGAGGAACGCAAGATTAAACATATGGCTCTTTCGTCACATGTGAGACGTTCTTGCAAATAAAAAGATCACGGAACTTCTTGACCCTGACTATCCCTGGACAGACTGCGCTATTGGGGGACCAGATTATTTTTAAAAGAGAGTACGTGGTTAACTGTCAAGCTAGGGATTACACTCTGCCTAAAATAGAGAAGGAGCTCGTCTGTCACGAACAATATCTAACTTGGTTAGTATGATAGGCAATTTTATGGCTGTGAACAAACAGGGTCATTTATGAGCTTAAACCTTACGAAGGATTTACAACTTGTACATATCATACGTGCTTCTTCGTATAACGTGTTGTTTTTATTACGTGGTGCTTATGTGTATGTATGATTATGCATTTCATTCCAAGCTCAGGTCGAGAGTTTTGGCAAATCTTTTGCTGCTATTTAATCCACAGATCTACAACGGGCCTTGCTGTTTAGCAACCCCAGGTTTTGGTGAAAGGTCTCACTTAAGGAAACTGAATTGAAATTTGAGAACGTTTCTTAATTTTTCATGTGGCACTTTTGCCGTTATGTGGCCTGCAAATCTGGTGAACAATTTTGCCTCATAAAAGTTATATTTTTATTCCATTATACCACAACAGTACGGACGGCTCCGAGGGTATAAATCTACTATTAACTGCTCAATAAGCAGTTCATTGCAATTGGTCTGATGTTACGTAATCGCGCGGAAATTATGCTTACAAGATGGCGACCAGTCTGAAGTCGTTACGGATGGAAAAGCTTTGGGTCACATGTTGTTTATTTATTTATTTATTTGTTCGCTAAGTCTGACTGTAACCCAAGCCCAAACTGTAGCAATAATACTAATCCTGACCCAAACCTAAGCTAACTCTTTTCTTAACAAGCTCGAGAAATCCCCAACCAATTGAAATTTTCTGTCATATAAAAAAGATTTATTTGAACGCAAATAATTTAGATATCCTGTCATGCAGACGCAGCCATATTGACCTTCGCCGCATGTCGACATGATCAATCGCAGATTGAGGAGTAAATGGTAGCTTTACGGCGTGCCTAGACTCGCTGATCGAGGCAAAATGTGCGATTTCTAGATTTTCATCAATTTGCATTTTGAAGCATGGACCGACTGTTCTTATTTACGGACATGGTCTGACCACTTCCAGGTGGAGAAGCGTAATTAAACTTGAACAAGCCTGGACCTGGTCTAACTCATTACCCCTTTGACCGAGGCGTCTGAGCCATGCTTTTCATTGGATTAGCGGATCTCTAGCTAGAGTTCGTCTTTTTTTCCCTATTTATTTATGCTCGATAATAAAACTTAACGCGTGAAAATGAGAAGATAATCCAGCTCATAAGTAGAGGAGCTAACTAACCGTCGAGCAAGCAACAAGGCGTTTGATTTGTTTGAATTACAGGACCAGAAGCTATCATTTGCAATTGTGATACTAACGCACTTTTGCGCGCTTTTCCATAACTTTGACATTGGTGAGAAAGCACGTTTCACTGCTGATGCGTCATGACTCACTGATTGCTGCCTGTTGTCGACGACTGTAGGCCGTCCTTTTCCCGCAGAGCTGGTGCGGAGTCAGTTCAAGCCAACTTTCAGGTCTAAACAATCATATCGTACTCGCTGTTGGAGGTAAAAGCCAATGTCAATTGAATTACATAGTACGTAAGAATAATAATCGTGATCCTTTCTTTGAGCAGAATAATCTTTCTGTTGAGCCGTGGTTAATGTCGACTAAATTTGAGACAATCCAGCTCGTGAACCACTAAAGTCCCTTTCAGTCCGCACTTCGTGAACCGTTGCTGGAAAATATCTGACATTGCTACAGTTTGAAATCGCTTCGGCGTTTCGTTTGAGGTTGGCTGCAGTACTTCTACGAGGAGGATTTCAATGTTTGCTTTTTATATTTCTGTGTGAG
This sequence comes from Craspedacusta sowerbii, assembly GCA_003687565.2. Taxonomy (NCBI): domain Eukaryota; kingdom Metazoa; phylum Cnidaria; class Hydrozoa; order Limnomedusae; family Olindiidae; genus Craspedacusta; species Craspedacusta sowerbii. Next base: position 3,571 of record QQSS02204003.1, read on the forward strand.
GCTAGGTACGTTGAAGTTGGCATCAGTGATATTAGGGGTAAGGGTCTGCGTCTCGAAAGTCATTCCCGTTTGAAGTGAGAAAAGTGAGAAACTTCGAGAAATTTCTCGTCTCGCTTGTTACGAGACGGACCTTCTTCTGGTCTCGAAACTTCTCGAAACTCTGTTTACTCTGTACACGTCGCCATAGCGCTAGGTACGTAGTTAGGTACGCTGCTATCATTACTCTTTTTACTATGGTGTGACGGGAACATCCGAAATGCATACTGCGATGGGAAAAGCATGCCACTCTACCGTGCTACGACGAAATGTAACGATTGTAGTGTTCGTGTGAGACGATATATTTTTCATTTTTCATCTTTCATCTTTCATCTTACACTTTCATGTTTCATAATTTAAGGTAAGCTTGTGACACAAAAATGCATGCAATTTTTTTGCGCGAAGAGAGATTGGAAGAGTACGTTTGTTTTTCCTAAATATTGTCAGCAGATAGGAATAAAAAAATAATCACTTGATTTAGGCACTTTTTTTTTTCGGGTAGCGGCTTCTTTGCAAGTTCGTAACCATTGTTAAACGTAACTTGTCACGTGTCTATTGTTTTTAGCGCAGCAAGCAAGAGGAAACGAATTTTTTTTTACATGCATGCTACTTTGACTCGATGCAGTTCCCGGTTCTTAAGTCGTCTGAAACAGAGATTATACTAATTAAGCCAAGCTTTGCATTCCTCTAAGGCAAGAATTTGATTTCTTTCTAATCCGGTTTCAATTGCCGTCAACAGATTAAGGAGATGTTTAATCTCGCTCTCTCTAAAACACCTCTGCCTTCTCCCTCACCTTAAAAGTTTGCTTGGTCTCAGATTTGCTCAAACAGTTGAGTTGGTGTAAAATGTCTGGCAAAGAATCTTGAATTTCAATGCTGCCATCAAGAAGACAAAATCTCTTATGACGATAAGCTGATGCACTTAAGAATTGTACTTCACTGCTCGACATCAAGGCGTTAATTGTTGTACCAAATAGCGGAACGCACACTAGAAAACGCAATTTTTGTAGGACTGCGGACTTCCCATTGAAATTGCTTGTATGTAATAGTTGTCTAGCTTTGCGCATGCGCCTTGAGAATCCTGGTCTATTTTTTGCTAAGGCTTGAGAAGTAACAATTGCAGCAACAATTTTTAAGTAGATTGAGGGGCGCCACGGCGAGGGGTGCGGGGGTGGCAGTTGCTTGATAGTTTGAACGGAAGAATCAACTGCTCTCCGATAGTCGGAGACAACTTTCCGAATGATGCTTTTTCCGCGCATTCCCTGAATTCTCGCAAAGAACTCCGGGCAGAGAATTTTTTAATATTTTGATTCGCTAGCGGAATTGCATATAGTTAGTTAAGACTAAGTAAGCATGTGTTCAGACAGTGAGTTAAGAAGAAATCTTGCCCGGAAGATTTTCCACCAACCGGAGTGACTTCTGCGACATCTTTCCTTCATGAGAAGGGGTGCGAACGAGGTAAGCTGTCTTAAAATAATCATTGTTATACAAGCTCATTCTTATTCACTCTTTAGGAAGTTTAAACATGGCTCCAAATAGACCGACACGGGCTCTGACCCTTCCGGCCCACAAAGTATCCGTATCGCAGATAGGCGACAAGGAGATGGCGCGTCGAGTCAAGAGCGTCGGGGCATCTTCCCATCTAGTGGAGATCAATGCTCGCGTGGAGCAGCTCCTAGATACTGCAAGGGAAATCGAGACAGGTCGGATTTCCGTCCTAGGAAAGGCAAGAACTGGAAAATCTGCGCTGGTGCGTCTCCTGGCTTTCGGCCAGTATCTGACAGACTACAAGCCGACGATATCAGAAGCGACGATACCCATGTTTGCACTTTTGCGCATTGATGCATCCAGTGGGCACGCCAAGCAGCCGCTTTCTAATAGAATTAGTCGACGACTGACCGTGAAACTCTCGAAGAAGTCCAGTGCGCATGCAGACACCGAAAAGAAGAAAGCTTTTGAGACTTCTGACTTCGATGCGGTGATAGCGAGCGGCTCTCGTCAGTTGGGCACGACCATCGATTTCTTGGAAAGCTCCCCGAACAACCTGGGTCTCATCCAGAGCATGAAGATGACCCTGACAGACTGCGTGGCCGACTTCAAGCTGCGTTCCCCAGTGGCTTACAAGGCTTGTATCGCCAACTCGTACGGATTCCTGCTTGTGGTCTCTGTTGACGACCCAGCAAGCCTCAAGGCGGTCCAGGCGGCCCATGCTGACATTGTCCATGACCAAGTGACCTTGAAGCGTCCCACTATTCTTGTTGTCAACAAGTGTGACATCCCAGACGCTGAGAGAAAAGTAGAGTGGTCTGAAATTAAGGATCTTGCAAAGTCGCTAAATGTTCCGCGCGTTGACGTTTCGTGTAAGACCGGGTACGGCATGGATCAGATCCTTGTGCATTTAGCAGCTCTCTCGTCGCAGTTCAACAGTAGCCGGGCTGAATTTCAGGAGGACGAAGTGGGCGATGATTACATATTTGTCTCGGAAAATGAAAGAAAAATGAAGGCATTTCAAGATCGCTGTATCATTGCATAAAAAAAGACTCAAACCCGAAGCATGTGATGGTAGCAGCGACTAATGATGGCACAGCATATATCTCTTTGCACATATTGAAGCTACGGCGGGGGCTTTGTTGAATAAAATTATATTTTAAAATTAGTTTTAGATCGCATTGTGAGTAATGGTCTGGAAAATATTTCTGTCTTTAGAAACTCCCTTGTGCTGGAAGCCTTAGACATCTTTAGTGTGTCTGAAATTACACAGCGTATGAGACTGCTTGCAGAATCGTTGGGAAAGATAGCGCGGCCCATGTAAAATACGAATGAATTATTCTTCTAAGTCCAAAAAAGTCTTGGTATGCGATAAGCTATTTCTTATGAAGCTGTCTCCTGCCTTCTATCGCACGAATGATCTGTCACTTTATTTCACTTCTGCATATCTTCACGGTCAAGAATTTGTCAAGGGATATGAGTTACAGCGGAATTGCCATGAAACTATTCCAAGCCTGACAATGTTCGTGACAAATCTATCAAGTGTTCCTAGGCATATCAGAGAAGAGACTTTAATAGCAGTTATTTACAAAACGTCACTTCAAGTTGAATGGAGAGCAAAACGTTGATGACCGGCAATAAGTCTTAAGTTTAACCTCATCTAGTTCTCATTAGCGTGGTGCTCTTCATTTTCGCTATTAATCATCCTTATTGTAGGTTGTTTTATAAGTATTACTAGTACATCGCTGCTACGGAGATAAGAAAGTGGGGAAATGAATAAATCAATAGAAAATAAGGAAAGATCGAATATGATAATCATCATCACGAAAAAATTTTTTGTTCATGCGGTGAAAGGATAACCAGCCGTGAATAAGGTCATGTTCAGTATATAGCCCGTCTGATTTTTTTATAAGGGGCTTGTTTTCAACCTTAACGCTCTCTAAAACTGCGGATAGCTCACTAGCTATAGATAAGCTAAACTTTACTTCTGATAATCACAGGCATCGCTCAACATGCAGCCAGGTGAGTCACGCTGACTGATCATACGCGTATCCATCTGTCTTGAAAAAAAAAAAAACTAAATAAATAGATGAATTAAATATTATGTAACGTAAAAGACTTTTAAACGAAACAGGTAAAGTCAGTAAGAAAGTTTATTGTAGAAGAAGAAAATTTGGAGCGGAGATGGTAGTTGGAAGGAAAGCGTTACTTTGCTTAATGTTAGTACATGTTTGGAAAACTAGTGAAAAATTGCGAATAGTGCAATCTCAAATAATTTCATTACCAACCCTTTAAGTTGAAGGGTCACATTTCTCAGCAAATTGCTTCAATCAGTCGGAAAATCCCACGAAACATACTTCCCTACCTCCGCAACAAGGAAGTTTTCCACGAGCTAGCAAGTGCGAACCGAACCTACTCCATAAGGCCCATCGCAAGTCCTGACTGTTTTGGGTGTTCAAAGATGGCGGCTAATATGGCCTCCGACCAAAAAAAAGATGGCTTCGCCTCGCACAGCGAAACCTGCCAATCCAGAAAGAATGCATATAGCGAGAAACAACGGAAGTTAGCTATGGAAAGAAAAAATGTATTTAGGAACTTTTGAGAATGACAGTCATATTTCCAATCAAGACCAAGTGCAAAAAAAAACGTAACACATGTGTGTTTGACATGAAGCAAGGGAACAGTTTGAGTGCTCTTGCTTTAGAACTCGTGACGTTCAAGTTAACTAACTCGTGCAGGCATTCCCGGTTGTCACTATTTTCAGACCGAAACGGTCGTGTCCCATAAACATGCACCGCCATGATGCCAACTCCCACTTAGATGATAAAAGAAGATCCAAAGCAGTGAATCTTGAATTCGGAGGTACGATATCAGGAAGCATGCGCCCTAGCTCCCGTGTGCACCTTGAAAGCACGCTGCATCCTACACACAATGCACCCAATATGCATCCAGTACCTTACCACTAGTGCGAAAACTTCCCTTAGCACGTGGTCTTAACCCGTAGTTGTGTATCGCGTTGCCTGAGCGACGTGGCTAAACCTACTGCATGCATGGTTAGTAATTGCACAAGTTTTCCATGCTCGAGGAAAAATCAAATGAAAACATAGCTTTATAGAGCACATGCTTGACTCGAGAATGCAAATTTAATGGAGGAAATTTTCAGCGGCGTGAGCAAGGCAATATAAAACAGCAAATTCAGCAGTTTCATTTCCAGCAGAGACAACAAAACCGTTTTCCAATTCAGTTCTACGGCCTCAAGAGCAAGAAATCGTGCAGGAGTCAACTAAATTATCAAATATTGTCAAGAAAAATTTAATTGTTACAAAAACCACCAGAAAAATGAGACCACTCTTCAGGCATTGTAACAAGGAGTGTTTTCAAAAATACGCAAGAATTTTATAACTTCCCAAGTGTCTGTACTTTGATATATGGGTCTGATTTTTTTTACGACTCGTCGCATTATTACATACGTATTACCTTGCGTATACAAAAATCTCTATTGTGCTTCTTTTCACGCACATTTTCCCTTACGCTGGACTCTAAAGGACTTCCGGACAAATTCTTGTCATTTGCCATACGCTGGTCTCCATCTAAAATACTCAGCTTGTGTGTGTGCAATACGCTTTTTAAAGAACATATACTATTTTCACGTTTTATTTTATGGTTCTTCAAGTGTGGACTATTTCCACATGTGCTTGCGTTACGTTGCCGAGAGTTAACAGCAGTTGGGCTCGTGACGTTAGTCTTGGTCCAGCAGCATGAGTTTCACTGACACAGGTGGATCGACCTTCCTGGTGATAAGGATTTCAGTACGGAAGCTTCTGAAGGTTGGATCAGGCTCAAGGCGATATCCTCGCATCACGTACACCAGAAACGTCTTCATTTCCAGCATAGCAAACTTCTTGCCGATGCACTCGTAAGGTCCCAGGCCGAATGCAAGAAACCCCCCAGGGGTAGAATCGGCTACAACAAATATGAATATCAAGGAAAATTTCTGCATTTCTAAAGGCACCATAGAATACGCGATTGTCATGAGTTGCAAATGAATTTCTACGGACAAATAGCAAATTATAAAAGTTAAAATAGCGTTTTCTGCAGTCACATGTTGATTCCACAAACCTTGACTCTGAAGCCAGCGTTCTGGTTTGAAATCCAGGGGTTCCGGATAAATGGTCTCGTCCTTGTGAACGAACTGGAACCAGATTCGCATGAACTTTCCCGTGGATACCACGTGGTCACCAAAACGAGCCGGCTCCTTGGCGATGCGACCCAGGGTCTCCACAGGCGGGAACAGACGCAGAGCCTCCTTGACGCAGCCGTCGATGTAGTGAAGCTTCATGGCGCTCTCATAGGTGACATCTTCTGCATTTGGTAGAACCTCTTCAATTTCCTCCCTGATTTTTTCTTGACACAGCGGATTCTAAACAAAGCCATATTGCTTTCATCACCAACCGCGACAATTGAAAACGTTCTGGGCAGGATAAGCTTACCCATTAAGGTCCATTCCAAGAGAATGGCAGGTGACTATTCCGGGCATACCTGTGCTAGCAGGTACAACAGCCATGTCAGAGAAGTAGCTGTCGTCTCGTGCCCAGCCAGCATGAAGACGAAGATGTTCGCTCCGATGAGCTTGTCCGTCATTCTGACATCGGAAGCACGGGCTCGAAGGAGAATCGAAAGAATGTTTTTCTCTTGAGCAGCCGTCACGGTTCCTTCCTCGATGTCTTTCTTTCTTTGCCTCAATATCTGCATGCAAAGGCAAGGGATTCCATTCAAGATACTTATGTCGCGTACGATATAGATTCATCTTAGCAAAAAAAGACGTGTGCAATAGCTGTGGCATCCTCTTTGATATCCTCAGTGGGTGTTAGTTAGTCAGTCTAAGAACATACTGTAATGATGTCACGTCGGCCTATGGGATTTTTGTGTCCTAAATGTGCACATCATATATGACATATAGGCATGCTCACAAATGATTGCAAGAAGGGAGAAAAGAACCTTCACAAGTTTTCATTTACATTTTTCAGACATTTCTAAACCAAATCAGAACTTTGCATCTCAAGAATAAGATTTTAATGTGTACATTTATGAGAATTTTTTGTAGTTAAGACTAATACATCTTAAATAATATCATACGAGATGCCTTTGAAGCAAGAACCTACCCCAGTTATTGTATTGTCCATCAATGCAAACGATTGTCTAAAGGCTTTGGCAGGCCCGAATGGCATCCAGGAAAGAATGGGAAACAATTGCAGCAGGACTCTGTTCTCGAATCTTCCCTCAGTTTCCATAACGTGTCGAAACGCTGTGCGAATGCGGGCATCGTCAGCATCATCTTTACCCGCCTGTCTATCTGTACAGTTGAACTTGTAGCCGAACCCACATTCACCGATTATGTCCAAAGTCATATCCGTCATGTAAGTCTGCAACTGGAACATTCCATGACGAGCCGGATATATCTTGTCTTTCCAGTCCTAGACATGGTAAGACACGATAGCTATGCAGAAAAGAAATTCTAGTCTCAACTTTCGAGGAACAATCTGTAAATCCCTGCAAATGGTACCCTTCCTTTAAAATATTTCACTATTTTGAAAATCGGCGAGAGGCCTTCCCAAACGATTGCAAACAGTGATCTTTCGTGCCTAGAGGGTTGCATCTGATATCCATGATGTAATCATGGCCGCATTAATTGCATTTGATTAGAACACTACTCTTGCATTGACATAGCCTTTAATAGCTTAGAACTGTCTTTAAGACTGCGAGCTGACTCTAACGTGATCTAACGTCATCCCCTTCGTTTTATTGTGAAGAGCATCCACCTTGTACCCCTTCTAGCCTGCCCCCAAGTCACTTGGACATTGCCAGCTGCGCTGTACACGACAAAAACATTCTCATTCAAGGCTTAAAATAGAGTAGAAGTCTACAGAGAAGTGCTGTAATATGAATAACTGTTACCATCGCGAAATATGCCGATTGAATTATTCTGTGGACACTTCAAAGAAGAACTTCAACTTTTCTTGAAGAGCAAGATCTGGATGGAGCTTGAATAGTTCATGCTGATCCATGGATATGTTCTTACCTCACATATCTTTTTAGAGTACTTGCAGAACACTGGCATGTATTCGCGAAGACTCTCTGGCGTGAACGCTCGGGCGAGTAGCATCCTCTGCCAGTTATGATCTGCCAGTTCTGAGCAAAGCACGCTGCCGGCAGCCGGTGGCAGAAACGTCTCTAACCTGCCGGCTCTGCCGAACTTCGCAGGTTGAGAAAGTAGCGCCTTAGCAAAGTCTGCACTCTTCAGGACGGCATACTCGTGATCTAAATAAGATCGAGGCAATTTCAAAGGTGCGAAATACGTAGTGCAAACTGAGCCCAAAAAAATCAACGCGCGACACAGCCACTCGTCTTCTGTATATTCAAATACTTGTTTCATAGTATTTATAAATTTTGTGATAGGAAAACCATACTGCTATCGAATCAAACCCCCTCCATAATCTGCAGCAGGACCTCCGTAATCTATGACGTACGTCATCGTTTTGATGATCCACCGACGTAAATACTAGCGCGACAAACTATTCTAAAAGCTAACATGCTGGTGACATGTTGGCGATCATGAGAGGGTATTTGCGAGCTATATACTTGTGCTATTCGGGCCTTTATCAGGGTAAATACCGGTAATGTAGAGAAAGTATTGGTGCTCTGCAGTTGTCGTAATAGTGATGTGTAGTGATTCGACATCAATATTAAACGCAAAACTGTACCACTGCACATGCAAGCACACACACTCACACACACACAACCATATATATATATATATA
>QQSS02204014.1:0-11911 GCA_003687565.2 Craspedacusta sowerbii
TCGGTTGGACTTTGTTTTGGATAGAATACGTCTAGTCCGCGTCTTATACAATAAGGTTGGTGGTAGGCAAATCCAGCGTGGTCACGCTCATTGTGCATGATCCCTGATACTTGAAGCAGGTCACCCCAGCCTGGTCATGTCATACTGTCATCTCTAGTCAAAACAACCGACCCAACCCAAAGTCTCACCTAAATTTAATCTCATAGAATATGTATCTATGTTCACAATGTAGCCATACCATAACACAACTTACATATATTTTTACGTTAAAAAGTTGATTCGTCACAAACCGGAGACATGTATGTGCGGGCGAACAAATTGCGTAAAACAAATTAAGCTCTCGTCGTTCTCGCTTCACGTCTCTGAGAAACAAACGTAGGCAGGTCTAACTCATCTTAAAGGAAAAAAAGCGCCACTAGACAGATGACTGCCAGTGCAAACTACGTAATATGCAAATTATTCTGAGATATCTATGTATGCCAATTATCTGATGCCCAATCAGACGGCGAGGTAATTTTCAAACTGAAATGCAAAGCCCGGCAAGTCGATGGTAGCTCGTAAGAATCATAAACATTAAAAGAACTCGCTTAATCTAACCGCCAGCAAACCCCATATACTAAGTAACCCATACCTCGCAACGTTTTAAACTGTCAGAATAATTAGGCATATATGCATTCCAATACAATACAACACAGGATGGCAACCACGGAAATAAAATCCAATCTCAAAGACTCGCAAACATTAGTATTACCACACAGCGGGAGCAAAGGATTGCTGGCTTTGGACATCCGCATACCCCTATGAGCACAGGTACAGGCATCCCCCCATGCATGGCTGATCTGCTGCTTACCAGTAACCCGGTTAAAAGGGTCGTCATGCTCACAGCACTTCGTTCACCATCTATCTGATCTGCCCTGAGAAAAACTTCCGACGCCAATGCACTGCGGTTACTATAAAGATTTAGTATTAGGATCGCAGTTTATGGTTCCTTTGCTTTCAGAGATTACGGGATTTTCAAATTTGGCAATCATACAAAGCGACGTTGGATCCTCACAAAAATTGCTCCTCAGAAAAGCAATCGTTTGTCATTTTGTTATATAATAAAGAAGACAAATGATAGACACATACTACTACCATTATAGACTTGACACCAGTTTTGTTGGCGTACGTCAGACGTAGTCGTCAGACGTCACGGGTGTCACGTCAGACGTACGTCATCGTAGGTGGTCTAATTATCGTAGGTAGATCTACTCACAATAATTAATTTTTGTGTTAATAATTAAACTTTATAGGACTTGCGTCATGGAAACCTTTTTAATCCCGAGCTGACTCGGAAAGCAAATAGCCGAAAATCTGCGCACCAGTATCAGAGATAAACCCAAAAACTTGAGATTAAGTCAAACAGATAAACCGACAAACTGAGCTCCAGTCAGAAAAATAAACAAATTTTACGAATGGCGTTTAGAATTCTTACTCATTCGAAGCAGTCCCATAAACAAATTAGCACTTCAGTAAGCCTGACTAAAATTTTCGAACTCTGCACTAAACACATTCTAAACATATTTTGATGAACACAACCATAAATTTACAGTTGTCGCGAAGGAAAGACAGAGCACACATCTGAGCCACCCTTGAAGTTTACGAACAACAACACGCAAATCAGTCTCATTCAGGGGGATAAATTCCTGAACCACCAAATGGCAATCTCTACAAGTCCGATCCTTTTCATTAGAACCTTCGCACATCGCACAGGAGGTATATATGTATAGTCTACAACTTCATCCAAAGCTTCACCCAAGCTGCAGCAATTCTAACCCAAACATTAAGCGTAATTGCAAATCTACAACCTCAAAAACCTCGCTGGGATGAAACGCAGTCTTAGAGGCCTTTATGGTGACACAAAAGTAAAAGATACGCAGTCTTAATGTATGACAGTAAGACATGCATGCCTAAAAATCAATACGACACTCATTCTACATTCGGGAAAGCATTTCACTATCGTGGACTCCAGTGTGGGTGATGAATATGCACGCCACAGCCTGTCAAGGCTAATCAACCATTAGAGCGTACCTTCTTCAATTGAAAGGTCAGCCAAGTTGCAACTTACTTCGATAATGGTCTGGCAATGCAACAGCTCGTCTCCATAACTTACACATTTGCTCAATATAGATGCACGCCACAACTGGCGCTACTTCAAAGATTTAGAGTCCGCGGATATCAATTCTTCCACTCCAATAAAACTAGGTAATTCCTCCGACTTGCCCCTTACACCACCGCTTGCGGATGATACTGATTTCTCTTGAAGAAGCTTCCTGAGGCTCAGGAGTATGTCCAGCGGTCGCTTCTTTGCCTGGTCCTCCACGTCAGCAATTACAAAACCGGACTCACTCATGGTTTTCCCTTGGTGCTTCCATACACGAAACACTTCATAGAACAAGGCAACGTACATCTCCAAGAAAACAGGGAAAACGTTGTTCTGCTTGTTGCACATCCTAGAAAGCAAGTGAATACAAATTATTACAGCTAAAATGATTAGCTAATAAAGTGATTCGCTAATACAAGAACTGGTAATTCAGAGAAATGCCACCTGAACGATCTTCTTCTGAAAATACGACATCGCTACTATCAATCAAAGAAAATTCAGCAGGACATAAATTCCCAACACAGGCCAAACGATTCAGTAAACAATACAGAAGTGGCTACCCAAAACATTGGAGTGCAATTGTATCACGCACGTCCCAACGCCAGAACTAAATGCCTGCGGTTGACACGTTGCGTAAGAGAATACCAAATTTACTTGTTTAACTTCCCATCCCTGAGAAGCTGCAGCGCGATTCGTGTCATGTTGATGGACAAAACACAAAATGGAAAATGCTGGATCTCATCGAGCGACAACTTATAGGCGTCATGCGCTATCCCGGAAAACTTCACATCCGTACACAGGTAGACTAAGTTCAAAAGAGCAAGCATTCCGCAACCTCGAAGATCAGTTGCTGGATCACACCCTGAAAAATTACAAGTAATAATTCTTCAATTTACAGCGCACTGCATAAGACCAGCGAGCACACTTCCAAGACTACAACTGACTGGCAATATAGACAATGAAAGCCTGGAAAAGCAATAATTTTAACAAACTGAGAATTCGGGGATAAGGGGGGGGGGAAGTAATAAATTTATTTTACTTATAAGACACCCAAGATGACAGAATTACTATCATCTCAATCTATCTGACCTCCACACTTTTTTCCTCTTCCTGATCCTTCCATTCGAGACCCTATGCACCTATCTACAATGCTAAAACTTTTTTTGCAAATCGGTATAATTGCCACATGCCCTGAGTTAATCATGTTATACTTAATTGTCCCAAGTGTTCGGTGTCTGAAAAACTTATTCTATTAGCATTCACAACTCCAGGGTTTGCTTTCATCAAGTAGAAACGGACAACAGTTTTCAAATACAGATCTTCAAATTAAAACTCAATAGGAATAACAAGGGCAACAACAGTAGCAACAACAAAAAAGATTCATGCTGTACCTTGAAAACCAATCTCCTCCCAATGAGATCCAAATCTTGGGCAATCCACATGGCTCCGTGTCAACCTCCTGTATATTGTCTGCAGCATTTGTGAATGTATCAACTCCAAGTTACTAAATGGGTACAAAGCCAACGTAAAGATGAGATTCCTTTCTTCAAATAAAGCAGTGCACAGTTTTGGAGGCCCTAATAGGACATTCCAAAATGCACTGATACCACTAAGTTTAGTAACTGGCTTAATTTTGTGTGCGTACTCATGTAAATCCAAGCTGCAGAAGTAATCCAGACACTGGTTAAAACTCACAGTGCTGCCAGATTTAGGATCTAAAGTAATCAATTAAGTTCTATGTTTATCACACACATTCTGAAGTAAGTATATATATATATATATATATATATATATATATATATATATATATATATTTACTCTAAAACAGAAAAGATGAAGTTTAACTTATCCGTACACAAAAACTCAACAAGATTGAAAGACCATCAACACTTTTTACTCACAAGCAGACTTGGACATAGGAATGTAGTATAAGTCATAACAACATGACAAGCAATGGTAGATCATCTATTAGCTCATCACTCCCTCTGCTCACTAGGCCAATCTTGAGGAAAATGAAATAAAATAAGAATAACATTGACCGACCATGAATATTTCAACACAGCAATTCAATTATGCAGGAAGTCTCACCTGGTGCTTTTCTACACTCTTCCCATACTGCTTCCACACCACAGTCAGCAACGGATGAACTTTGCTGGACAGCAGGAGAAAAAGCAGAAACAGTTGAGGTGGGTGAAAATTCTTTAGAAGTAGCTCTTGAAAGGTCTTGTGTTTCCTCCAAAGCACACTTTTGTGTCGCTGGTTGGATACATGGTAACTTGCTGTCAATTATCCCTATGCCAATCATAGGCATTTTAGCAACAAATTCAAAATCGAAATCATCTTCCTTATTAATCGCCAAATTTTGATTCACGGCCCATGCAATATAAGCATCCTCAGCTTCTACCTCTAAGTCTGCTGATGTTGAAGATGGGAGAATATCTTTCTGCGCCATATAAGCAGCCAGGCTTCTAATAGCCTAGGATTAAAGAGCGAACAGCTCTCTACTAAGGAGGCATTAGGTACTTCATAATACAATCATAAAAAAATTCAGATTACACAACTACATACCAGAATAGCTACACAAGAAAACTTTTGAAGACAAGTAACCCTAGTCTGGGCAGCTATAAGACTGATTCTTAAAATTGAACCTAATACAAATGACTAGAAAAGCTTGCAAAGTTTGCCTGCTTTAATGCATCCTTGGTGCATTATGATCATGCAATTCGCATGCACATTTAATACACAGAAGGATTTTCGCGTTTATTACACACAGCTGGGAAAAGCTGGTAGGTATTAAGAATGATGGTACAAAAGATTATAAATTATTTACAAATTATAAAATACGTAAGGCTCACGAAGAAAGTGCCTTCAGCCAGTGAACAAAACCTTGTGCAGACTCAAGCTTTCTCATCCTCATGGCACTCCATGGCTCAGCTGCAAAATGTTAATAACAGAAAAATGTTTTTAGCAAACTTCTTAAACATTAAGGAGTTAACACAACATTTATCAGATTAAAGAAGGTTTAAAGAAGGTTTAAAGACAACTATACTAGACAGAATGTGATAAACTATTTAGATAGTTTGATACTTTTTGAGCAATGAAAGCTTCGATTTCCAAATCATAGCCCTTACATAGGCTTGTTAATTTCTCATGCATGGAGCCCTTCTCTGCACATAATTAGGATATTATAGTGATCTACCTTACATTCTAAACTATCTTGTATTTATTACAAAAACCTGGTGAATGAACCATGGAGATGTGGAAAGATCATTTGTTACTGTTGCCAAAGTGCACATATACATTGTATAAACCTGCATGACATTTAGTACACTGCTGGATGATAACTTCGAGATTCGCAAATTTATCAAAGCACATGCTGTTGTTAAGCCAACAACAAAATCCAGTGTCGCTTGAGACCCGAGTCCTAGTTTGGATTGCTACACCTTCAAGATAGAAGATTTTAACATCTACGGTATATTCTTATACAAAAAGCGTTGCGAAATCAGCACAAGAATTTTATGATTGATAGAGATCTACTGGATATTTTGATTACATAAAAGATGGGCCCAAAATTACTTTGCGAAACATCTCCAAGTCTCACCTTCTCTAAGTGCCAAAGCCCCCTAAACAGATACATGCAAATTTGGGCCGTACCTGGTGAGTTGGCAAGTTTCGGGTGTTCGGGATTTTACGAATGCGCTGTTTGGTACTAGAGCCGTGTGCCAATACCATCAAAAGCCTCACTTTCAAGGTTTGCACTCAGCTACAAACACACCTCCCACACACAAACACACCACATAAATGTCATTACAAATAAGACGACTTGAAGATATCAAAACATGTTGCAATATGTTAACTCCTTAAGCAAAAATTAAGGTCTTTTGTACAAAGACCTTACTTCTCAATAAAGTCCGGATTTTGCGCGGGCTTTTGCAAGGTTTTTTTATGTTCACTAAAGCTTTCTATCTCAGGTTTGTAATCGCTCGCCACTTCATCAGCGGTTTGTTGTTGTCTAGCCTCGCTGGTCCAGATCTGATGGACTCGCAATCGCACCGGGTTGGCTCAATCAACATTTCTTTAACTGATCGTGCCGGGTTGGTCTCTTCACCGTAATGTGACCTAGGTGGACATTAGCTTCACCAGTGCACTGTCCCAACTTCTTCATGCAGATACATCTATTTCAAATGCAGGAGATGTCTACCCTTGTTTGTTAAATCCCAGCGGCCTCCCTAACTCCAAGTGGTGGCAAACCTTCCCTGGCTGTTCGATCGCATGGTGAGGGATTTTTTGCTTTTTGCTTTTTTTTCCGAAAGAACACTTGTCGGGCACAAAGTTAAATTTATAGGCATTGTGCATTTTCTTACAAGGTTATTTTACCTAAAGAAATTTTGAGCCTATATACAAAATAAATAGTTCATGGCTTGGATTTGAGATTGATGTTGATGAAGTCACCGATTTTCTTATGGGATATTTGTCTAAACGCCTTTCATAAAAGGCATGCCCGGCATTGAATTGAAGCACAAGAAGAGAATGAAAACTGTACCCCAATTTTAACCTTGCGGTTTTAGGCTTCAAACCTGACCTAACTAGCAGCAAAGTCAGTTGCTCTGCTCATAAAAATTAAAGGGGTTTCTAATATTAGACAAATTATTACCTCTCTCACGTCCTCTCGAGTGAGGTCCCAAAGAATGCTTCTAGGTTATTTAGATCCGGTGTTGTTGCTAAATTTGCTTGTGCTATCTGTAATTTCAGTTACGGTGGCCAAGGAGTGTTTAGGCAAGGTCGAAGCCTACTCTGTATGAAAAGTCAAGCTGGGGATTGCTTGCCTCATTCAACGTTCTTCTTTGTATGATTGCATTTACTAATTGTTCTGAATGATTGAGGAGTGTGCCATGAAAAAACTTCTTGAAGATATTCACCTCCCAACGCCGCTCTTTTTGCGTTGCATTTGGAGGGTGATTTTGTTGTCTTTGTCAACATTGTAGTACTCCGTGAGAGATTAAGTTAATTTCATATTTTAGCTACTCTGTGAAGATTTCATCCTGCACCCCTCCCGTGACATTGTGTATTACTGCATACTAGCCTGGGAGTAGGCATTTTAACGCGTGATTAGTGAATGACACATTTTCAGATTAGTGCCCGAGACTTTGGTCAAGAAAAAATGTTGGTCGATTTGAATCTTACGGCAACCTTATGGGCTCCTTTCAGGTGAGGCCTTATGCTATTGCTTTTGATCAGCCAATGCTTCTTTAATAGTTTTTCTATGGTCCAAGTGATCGTCCGCGATTACCGCTACAGTCTTCTAGGCTACCTGCTCGTATTACCACCAATGTATGATTTATGATTTAGAATAAGTAAGAATTTATCCAAGTCTATCCCAACCATAGTAAATGCAGTAGCTTCTCAGCGTAGTAAAAAGACTCCCACTGCCAACAGCTAACCGAGCAATTACACAGCGATATCAAAACGCAGTCGAGCTCCTTAAAACTTTATGTTGGCAACCTTGACCGGAATGCGGCATTCTAGCTAAAATGATCAGCAGCCAGTTTCACCCTACTACTCCCAAAAGCCTTTAAATATGCAAAACTTCAGAACCCCAGCGTTAAAGCTTAGGATAGAAAATACAACGGCTCTGGATCACCCGATTGATTTGCACAGCAAAGTTTTGTAAATCAAAGAACAAAACCAGGACTCAGAGGCGTTCGGAAATAAAATCTCTGTTCCATTGTCAATGGGAACGTATTATCAGTACCAAAGTGTAGAGTCCATATTGAAAAAGTTGTCATGACGCCGAATACCTAGTGATCCTGAAAAACTCAAGTCAAACAAGCAGATCAAAAGTCCCAATATATAAACAAATGCGCCATTAGTTTTGACTTACAACACTGCTACTCATCAGGCAAGCGTTCTAAGCTGGAGGTAAGATAAAACTCAAGATTCTCTACAATCAAGATATGTCTGTCTGAAAGAAATGCCCTGTCTTGACAGCCCACACTTAACCGAAAGACAAGGCATACAGAGGCAGAGGTGCCTATCAACGCCCACCTTCAAGCCGTAGAGTGGTTGACCATGAGTCGAAAGAAGCCTTGATGCTCTGCAGCAGGGGACGCACCCAAGCGTTGCCTATGCTTATCACATGCTACATTTACTTGTAGGCTAATCCGGTCTGCCTACAGTCAACAATACTGATAATTAAAATTGAGTATTCTAATATTTTCGATTTCGCATGCGACTGGGCTTGTGGTTAAGTTGATGCAACTCATTGGAGACCGTCCAAGTTGGCGGCGAGATGGCGGTCATTCAACACGTAGCCATCGCAACTTTGCTCTCTGCACTTATTTACTCAAATAGAATTCATATACGAAGGATTTTGTTCAGCAGAGAAGATGAAGCTATTGCCGGGCTTCAGTCTACGATAGCATCTTCTGTGCCGAAATTCCAAAAGGTAGCAGTAGGGTAAGGATTCTTTTGAAATCGAGCGGATTTAAGAGATCTGTAGTTTATCTATACGATGCTCAACTCTTCTCTATTCTCAACTGTGGTCAACTAGTCTCGTTTCCATGTCTTTTAAAACATATTGCCGATGTTCTTTCCATGTTATTCATGAGTTTTTATTTTAAAAAACAAATAGTTGTGAGTAGTTGTTCTTTGCCATGTCTTCATTTAGAAAACTTAAGTCTTACCAGGCTATTTTTGTGTTATATCTGAAAGCAAATAGTTTTAGTTTATTTTCGAAAGTTGCAATTAGTTTTTTTGTATATATTTCTGAGTTTATATGTCTGAGTTTGCCTTGATCCCTATTTTTAATCCAACTTTGCCAAACTAAAAGGGCAAAGTTTTGGGCATACCAATCAATTTGTGGAGCGTAGACCTTTTACTTAAAGTTCTTTGGCCTTGAAAGTAAATGATAAATTATAAAATTCATAAATATTACAGTCTTTTAAATCAGGATGTCATGTTTTTTTTACTGTTCATCTCTGTCGAAACTAATATTGGGTTCAAGAAATCATTATGCTACTGTTTTCTTGTTGGGTAATATATCTCTGATTTGATTTTCATGTCCTCAGTCCCTCTGAAAACCAGTACCAGAATAGTTTGTTTACTCTCACCTTTAAACTGTTAAAAATTTTTCCTTTGTTAGCCTAATATGGGTATGCATTGCGAGCTCGTCCCACTAAAATGTTTGTCAGTTTTAAGCAGTGTTCTGCCATCCGGTTGGTGTCCCTGGTTTATTGTGTTTATGAAAATAATTCAGGTGTAAAATCAGAAAGTGACTCTTTGGACTCTTCCTAAATCTGACTACCGAATACAAGAAACTCATATATACAAATTTTTGTTTTGATTTGTTGATAAACTTGACAAGTTTTTGCTCGAAAGCATGCTTATTTAGCCTTGAGGCAGGTCCAGGCACGCAAATTTCCCCCCTCCCCTTGTTTTCAGGCAAGAATGTAAAAATGTGATGTTTGTTGTATGACAGACACATTCAGAGGGGACAAGTAATATTTTTGGATTGCTTTTGTCAACGCTTGGAGAATATTTTACAGGTGTCCAAGGAGGTAGTCTGGTGGGTCTTGATAAGTATATATGTGCCAGAGCCTGTTGCCCGAGCATTGAAAGCCGTGAGGCTTGTAATGATGAGAGCCTTTGATGGCAAGAGAGCATTTAGATGGTTGAGTCTTGAAGAGCTAAAAGTCTAGGATAATTGAGTGTCACACAGTCAAAATTTATATCACTGGTAATGGAGTAATTATATACTGGTAATCCTATGTGTACCTACGTGTAAATAACCATGAGATAACCTGTACATTGTACAGTTCAACTGAAAATCTTGTGTAAATCTCCATAGAGATTGCTCAAGCTTATCAAGATTGTCTCAAGCTAACCAGCAGTAAATTTTAATGGTGCCTATCAATTAATGGGGTAAGCTTTTTCAACCATGCTTTTCATATTTTATCCACAGTTGATGCATGAGTTTTCTTAACTTTTTCCCCAAAAATTCAGTGGCATGCAAATGCTTCTTAGCCTGAATGACGCATGCACTCTATTTCCCGTTAGTTGTGCCATATGAAAGATCACATGCTAACATGCATTTTTCCTTCAGCTATGATCCCGGAAGTCCTTTACAGATTTTCGACCGAATTATTTCTCAAATACCCATTCAAGTTTGAGTCATCAAAGACTTCTGTCTGTATCTGTGTTTTGATGAAAACATCTGGTAGTTGTTAATGTAATAATCACATGTATTGCCAAGACCTTGATATTTTTATGAGCACTTTTAGTAACCATGACATGTCGTGATCCGGTAAATCGACCATTTAAGAATCCCTCTTAAGCAACCAGTTATTTTTGTGTCAGGCAAGTTAAGCCATCGTTTTGCATAAGGTCTTTTATAAATCTTCTGTTCTTGTAGTGCTGTACATGATTCGTGGTCTTCTTTAGTGATAAGAATTGAATTGAAGGTATTTCCAGCTTATGTCAGCGTGACGAGGAGTATCTATAAGTTTGCCACTGTAAACGGCACTTGGTTTCTTCTGGAGGACCTACTTACTCTTAACGCCAGTGGTGCACAGCTTTTTTGTAATTCTAAAAGTTTATTCATTTGCTAATCTTTTCGTGGTTCTGCTCAGAGGATCTATTAGCTACTGTCTGAAGTTTGCTAATCCAGCCGTGAATCTAGCCGTAAAAAATTGTTAGGGCCGCAACAGAGGGACTGTTGATATTGATACTTAAATAGTTATCCAACTGTGATTGAATTTCGTGCTTATTGTTGATGCAGATGATTTTGCAGTGCATACTCGAAGTGCTTGTCTTAGTCCCTGGCTTATTCTTGGTATGTACTCGAATTTGTTTTTGCCTCACAGAGTTAATGCAAATGTTGATCTCGTGGTATCAAGCTTCGCAGTCTTCAAAAAACTTGGCATCCGACCTAGCCCAAGTTCTTCCCATGGTAACTTTGATGCAATATCATCATTGGCAGAATTGGAGGCCTGCTTTATGCATCACTTTAAGAAATGCGCAGCTGCAGAGCGTTATGTGGCCAGTCGAGAATTGTTCCAGCAAATCGTTGACGCAGCTTCAAGTATAGACGAAGCGCAGGTAGGGGTAATGCCATTCCTTGGAAAGCATCGGTTTTAACACGCTTGCCTTCTTCAAAGTAATGATTTTAATTAATGATTTTTGATTTTAAATAATCTGCAAGGCCACGGCAGACCGTAAAAGTGCTACTTGTACACACTGCTCCCAGAATCCAAGATATGCGTTGGAAAAGCTCTTCGACGTTACCAAATTTATTAAAAGCACCGCGCGCTTGCTTTGCTAGAGTTTGCTCCTTCAATTCCTTTTGAAGATGGCTAATGTTGGTTGATTGGAGGTCTTTGTTTCAGTATCATGTTGGCGGGAATGCTGCCTTGATGGGACTGAACATGTTGCGCGCAAGCGCAAACAGCTCTGTAAGTCCTTATTTTGTATTACTTTAATTAAATTTCTCGCGTTCTTGTTGGTTTGTTTCTTGAATTTGTGTTTTATATGATTCTATGTTATATCAATGGGACTCCAGTCGTGATGTTTTGCCCGTTCAGAGCGCTTGTATGTATGTATGTATGTGTGTATGTGTGTATGTGTGTATGTATCTATGTGTGTATGTTGGTATGTATGTATGTGTGTATGTATGTACGTAGGTATGTATGTATGGATATATGTATGTATGTATTTATGTATGTATGTATGTATGTATGTATGTATGTATGTATGTATGTATGTATGTATGTA
>QQSS02204025.1:0-11911 GCA_003687565.2 Craspedacusta sowerbii
GAGCCAATCAGATTGGCTGGCCCATGTCCTACAATAGCTATTGTAGATACCATTGTAGAAAGTCGAAATATGCGTCCCGGTCCTGTCCCTGAGGCGGCATTTTTTTTCCCCACAATAGTAGAGGTCCCACCAATCAGCATTTAGTCTCGTTTGATCGGCCACGGGACAAGACAAAACGGGAGTTTCGGGCTTACATCTTCGGGAAGCTGCGACGAGAGACGGATGTACTTGCGGAGGACTTGGACTTGGACTCACCAGAGTAGGAGCTCCCTTATCTCGCGAGCAATCTCTTTTAGCGCAGGAGTGTGGTAGGTGGGCTATCTGGATTTGAACCATTATTGCAGTGAGAACGTTAATAACCGCCATCCTTTCCGAGATCAGTAGATAGCAACACGTGCCCCGAAGCACGCTGTCGCCCATTCATGAGCAAGGCGAGGAAGTTGCGGTGGACTTTAAGAGAAGCTGAAGTCGTTCGGTTGGCAATTTTGAAGCCTTTCATGGACCGCGAAGCAGACACGGAAATAGAAGTTAGCGATATTAATAACTATTTTGGCGCGAGTTTTCCTAAGCTTAACAGCTACACGTTTGCGTTAGGGGGTTTAATGCCCAAGCAAGGGAAATGAAACATATTATTTATACTTGTATAACGTTCCACCCGCGAGCGTAAACTCAAAGCAGACCGAAGATAACCATTCCTTGCCCGTTTTTAACTGATGAATCACCAAACGATATCAATAGCCACTGTCAACGTTAACGGCTTGAACACTGGTCCTGCAAGGAAGCATGAGTTCCAAACACTACACAACTCCAAAAACGATATTATTTTCCTTCAGGAGACTGCTAGCCTACCCGAGACTGCTCTTATTTGGGTTCGCGAGTGGAAGGAATTGACGAACAGCGATTCAGTCTGGCACTCAGGCAAGTCCTGGTCCAGAAGAGTTGCTATTTTGTTTAACAGCGGCTTCAAACCCAAAATTGAACATGAACGCACAGATAAAAAAAGACAAATTCTGACGCTCTCCGTCGACATAGACCGATGCAAACTTCAGCTAACCAACATCTATGGCCCAAACAAAACGAATAAGAGAGAGTTATTTTACGCTGAAGTAGAGAATCGCATGAAACCTGACGCGGACGTCGTTTTAGCAGGGGATTTTAATATGGTCCTCGACCCAATCCACGACAGAACAGGTAAAATCTACAAAGAACACACTGAAGGCCATAAAACCCTTAAAAAGATATTACAAGCTCACGGGCTACAGGATGCCTGGGACTCAAGTTTACAGAAGACGCAGGGACATACTTGGCAGAACAACACGATAACATCCAGGCTTGACAGAATTTATGTCCCAGCTGACAAAATCCAAGCGTATCCAGGAAGCACCTTTATGACGGTAATTTCCATTACGAACCACCAAATGGTTCAAACTAAGGTAGCCCTAATGAGGAAACAAATCAGGAAATTCCTACACGATTGGTCGTCCAAGAAAAATGAATTGGATAACGTTCTTCAATGGTGGGAGGCACATTAAAGTTATTTCCAGTACCATGCCAAAAAAGTCACGCCAACGGGAACATAGACAGATGACAGTCGCAAAGAACAAACTCAACCGGGAGCTAGAAAAGTCTAACCCAAACGTAGAACAAGCGCGGATACTTAAGAAACAAATGGAAGAATTGCAGGTCCAGAAAAACAAAGAAATCTTCCGTAGAACACAATGCGCTGTAATTGAAGAAAATGAAAAGCCTACTGCATACTGTTTCCAAATTGAGAAAACAAGAAAGAGAAACACCACTTTAACAGAACTAAAAGATAAAAATGGGCGCACTGTCACTGACGATCAGGACATTTCAAGAACTGCTGCACAATTCTAACCAAGAACTGTACACAGCGACATCCACAAGTGCAACAGATCAGGACTGGCTATTAACACGACTTCGCAGAAAGCTTACACAGGAGCAAAGTACCTGATTAGAAAACGAGTTTACAGTTCAAGAACTATTTCGATCATTGCTCCAGATGAAACCTAATAAAACCCCTGGGATAGACGGCATCCCCAATGGAGTTGCATTACGCTTTCTGGAGTGAAATTAAGGAAAACTTATTAGAAATTATCAAAGAAGTTTATTTTTTGCAGACCCTGACTGAAAGTCAATCAAACTCAATGTTGACGCTCCTCTTTAAGAACAAAGGCGATCGCACACTAATACGCAACTGGCGACCAATATCTTTACTATGTGTTGACTATAAAAAAATTATAAAGACGTTAGCCAACAGACTGAAAAGAACTTCACTGATATCACCCGACCAAACTTGCGGTGTGCCTGGTCGAAGTATACATTCCAACATTACGCTTGTGCGAAACATTATCTACCACGCCAAACAAAAACAAATACAGGCATACCTTCTGACTATAGACCAAAAAAAGGCCTTTGAAAAGGTAAGCATAGAATATCTAGACAAAGTTTTGCATACCATGAATTTCGGGCAATATTTTAGAAACTGGATTAAAGCGATCTACAAAAATATTACCAGCGACATACACAATAACGGATACTTTTCCGAACGAATACGCATAAAAAGATGGGTACGGCAAGGGTGTCACCTTTCCCCACTTCTATACATTCTAATAGTTGAAACCTTAGCCGAAGCTATCAAACAGGACACACAGAATCAGGGGGTACAAGTTAGGAGGAGCCGACATAAAAATAACTTAATACTAGGACGACACAACACTTTTTCTGCGAGACCTAGCGTCATACTCGCAGTTAGCGACCCTCATTAATCGTTTTGAATGCGGAACAGACGCTACAATTAACAGAAAAAAACGGAAGGCCTCTACATAAGTTCAAAAGAAAATCACCTTGATGTTTCCGATATAGCATGGAAAAATGAGACAGATGAAGGCCTAAGATATTAGGAGTACATTTTTTTTACAGACTACGCACTCACCGTACAACACAAACATAAACAAAAAATACAAAAACTCAAAATCACATTAAAGTGGTGGCGACAGCGAGCGCTATCCAAAAAAGGAAAATTATTAGTTACGAAAGCATTAGCGCCCTCAAAAATTTGGCACATAGCGCATACGGTACCAGTACCCAAATGGGCAATCGAGGAAATAAATAACGAAGTACGAGATTTTCGAGAGTATTTGGTCAACTGAAAACAATTCCTACATTAAACTGTAGCACTTGTGCAAGCCACTGAAGCAAGGCGGACTTGCACTTACCAACGTGGAGCACCAAGCATCAGCCTTAAGGCTTAAAGTATAAGCGCAAATGTTTGACAGCGAATGCACGGAAAACTGGGTGCTATTCGGAAAATATTGGCTCGGATCACACTTTAAAGCCATCGAACTCATAAAATGGAAACATTTAGTGAATAATAAAGGACCCCAAAACCTTATAATTAGAGACTGTGATCCTTCTTTTTATACGGATACTTTGGCCTTCATCAAGACTAATAGGGATTTATTAAAAAAAAAAACTACACCCAACGGTTCTTTTAAGCAGCCTGCTACTAAGGAAATTTATGTTAAACTGCTAAGCAACAACGTACCCCATGTTGAAATTCCAGGTACACAATACTGGAATAAACTAGTGCACAGAAATTTGCTGAATTGGAACGATATATGGGCAAAATCATTTCCAGACCATAGTGTTATGTTGGGATGCTATGATTGGTTGCGTTGGTCACGTGACCTAATTAGTCATGGTACTTGTGGGTATTGTTTGAACGTAGATATATATGGAGATAGGTGGAGTAGAGACGGGGAGATTTTTGAGATAGGGATGTCAGAAGAAGTGTATTTGTGAGGTTAATAAGATTCAGTTGAAGAGTACAGTTACTGTTGTCAGAATTGGTGTATCTTCTTTTGCCGGCACTTAACTTAGAACTCGCGCGTGCATAACAATAGCCCAAACCACATACATGAAGCTTTGTGGAAACTAAGACATAAAATTCATATAACATGCGAAATCATGAGCAAATCACTAAGAAACTTGCACAAGCCAAAAAATTTGCCATCAGCAGGCGCATGTAGAGCGTGTAGAAAGCATCGAGAAACTTTCATGCACTGCTTTGAAGAATTTGAGATCCCATCCTTTTTGTAGAGCAAAATCACCCCATTAATTCAAGGAATCCTCAATACCACCAACATTTTGAAGCAACCCCATCTCATGCTTGGAGATCTGTCCGAATATACCGACAGAAGCATAAGCCAACGCAAGCTTACGACCACGTTAATAGCGCACGCAGTATATGTTATATGGACGACAAGGTGTACAATATTTCATGAAGAACTCAAGCGATACACCAATCCAAACTTGGCAGACACTTCGGAGACTACTCAAATCACTTATAAATATTAAATATCATATTGCTAAACAGAAGCAAAACGTTGAAACATTCAAAGAAAACTTTCTAATAAACAGCTCTCTGGGGGAAATATCCCATGGCACGCTGATTACGCATTTTTGAATTCGCTTACCTCTATAGCCGTTACAATAGTGCTTTGTACAAAATATGTTTATTTAGTAACTTTACGGAGCTTTGCAGAGTTTGCATTTCTGGGTACTCACGTAGTCTGCTGGAAGATGAATCTTTGAAACCACTCGTTTAAATCGTAGCAGCAGCATCAATCGAACCAGAGTCGGGTTTGCAAAGCTTTATATTTGTAATACTTTTCTTACTTTAGTTTTTGCGATAGCGTTTTAGTTTGACTTGTCAAGAGGACGTCGGATGCCAGAGCAGCGATTTTAAAGCTGATCCCGCGATTACATATTCTCTGCAATTGCAGCTCGTCTTCAATCGATGGGCAATATTAGACCTTTTTAGAATATTTCGTGGAATAGATTAATACATTCTTAGTAGAAGAAGTAGTAGAAGAAATGTATTTGCCACATCATAAAAATATGCCTCATAAAATACATACACCCTTCGAGGTTTTGAACCAGTTCAGCTAATCTATATTGAATTCACGGCATGGTTCTCCGAGAAGGCCATGGGTCTTTTCATGGAGCACCATTACGGGACAAGAATCGTCCACTATATGGACGTATAAGCCGAAGCGCGTTCGCTATAATGGCGTCCAATGCCAAACTTTATCTAAAGCTAACTTGCCAAAGGCTGCACCTTGGTTTGGCGGCTTCTATGAACGTCTAATCGGTATTCAGAAGAAAGCCTTGCGTAAGGCCTTGGTAAAGTCTAACCTGACGTTTGACGAACTGCACACATTTGTCGTAGAAGCAGAATCCATCATCAACGATCGTCCTCTAACAGCGCCTACCGATGGTCCCGACGAACCGCTGCCGTTAACACCGTCACACTTTTTCACGGCAAAGCCTTAACGCCTCTACCTACACAAGTTCTGGAGCTGAACGAGATTAACGACCCGTCATACACACCGCCACCGCAAGAAGCTAGGGCACGTCTACATAACCTTTAGAAAGTACTTTCACATTTCTAGCTACGCTGGAAATACGAATACATATCGTTACTACGAGAGCGTCACGAACGGCTTTACGCTCGTGGTACAGTCATGACAAAATACAACAAAAGGTTTAGAGGAGAACGATGAATAATGATAAATGATGTCGCTACATCGACAAGAACGCAGAGTATCCGTGAACACCAACGCGCCCAAGTAAGTACCCTGCAGGTCTGTATCGACATTTCACCGCGTTCAATATCGAACGGCTGCCAACATGAAATCTTAGAAACAAAGAACCTTGTGAATATCCACATCGTATCGACGCAACATGATACGTATCTGCAAACACAAAAAAGCATCATTAGTGGTGTGCACACAAATGAAATAGTGAGTCTCTACACAAAGTTTGTTGGCCCGAATGGAGCTAAACTCAAAATTAGTTGACACCTTGCAACTCCAAGGATCGTTGGCGCACATCTCGGTTTCAAATTCCAAGCCGTGCTAACCTAGCAAGTTCTTGAACTTTTCAGCTGCAAATGCTGATAGTAACTCATTATTCATGATGCATTAAGTTATGGGCGGCTCGCGTTGTTCGATGGACTCAAATATCATTACGAGCAAAGCTGTTTGACTCAGGATGCTGGCGTTAAAAAATTGATTTACGAAACTCAAACCTCAGTAAGCCAACCCTGTCGTTTAAAGGGATAATAGCTGTTGATTGCCCTTCAAAAAAAGCTAAGAAAGGATCTTCGCGGTGAAAGGTATTGCTAAATACGAACTCGTCCAAATAAGACGGAAACAGCGAAGTTCCAAACTGACGGCGAAGTTTGCGTTTAGCTCTCATCCACATATTTTCCACGTTCTGCGTGGGAATGCTGGGGTCATCTGGATCAACAAAATAATGTTGGTTAGTCACTGTTTCGTGTGTGTATACACCATTATATATGCGTTCCACATTTCTATACGCAGCCCACCCATCAGACACATTGCGGCTACCTGGGAGGTAATCGCTGTATAAAGTGTTCTAGAGTGGCTGCCGTGCGATCAGGAACCTCCACAAGGAAGCATTTGCCAGACGTTCATTGCCTCCAAATATGCCATTGTTGGTTGCCTCCAAATACCCAGCGACCATCTCGGTATTGTCAATTACTCGTCAATTTCCACGACTATAGGATCGTTGTTTTCGCCAACGCCTCGAACTTCAATCGGATGTTGCGCAATCCACCTTGCACACTGCCGTCTGAATTTCCTGCAACACTTATCAACCGTGCGCTCATTTCTGACACCGGATTCTTGTTGGATGAATCTTTGCGGCAAGTCGTTAGCTCGAAAGAAAGTGATAACTATGATTTCCTTTTGGTTTTACTTACTTTTTGCAAACAGTGAACCATCTCGAATCGATGTTCGTATGTTGCACTTGCCACAGTACCACCTCTTGTAGTCAGAACTAACACGTTGCAAATGAATGCGATGTGTATTCTGGCAAGCTCAACACACCAGGTTGCTTCGGAATAAGGCACGTTCAGCTAGCCAACGGACACAGACATCTATGTATCAGTCGTGCCCCTAACTCCAACAGGCCCCAAACCAGTTGGACATATGTACAACACAGTCAACCGACTGGCCGTCTCCGCGAGGTCGCCCTGCCATGTCTGTAACGAAATTTTACAGAATGTTAAACAAACTACGTTAATCCAAGGCCTTGATATTCGACATTTAGTGACCATTTCGTAACAGTACGCACAATGATAACTTGCAAGCACCGGCAGAACTGAATAGCTTTGAGAAAGTCAACAGAACACCACATATCCCAACTCTGCATATATAGAACGCCTAACAGAAACTTTGAGAAGGGGAAAATTATTCCTTGCTCCTTTAAGGGTAGCCTTGCCAGAGAACAGCTAGCATTGACTTAAGAACGAATTATATAAATATTATTCAAAGGCTTCAAGAAGAAGAATACGTTCTGGAATTTCATGATAAGATTGAGAAGCAAACGTTACATTAACTCTTGTTAAACTATAAGCGAGAGAAACAAAAGTAATTTAACAAAGAACCAACGGCTGCAAACGTTTCAAGGCTAAATTACTAACGTCGTAAGCTAGACAGACCAAGGTCTCGATGAGGGAATTGGCTATCAAGCGTAGGACAAGTCAAATTGACGCACAAGGCCTCTTCTAGTATCCTCTCTGAAAGTCAGGCACTTGACCTAAAATCCTGTTAAGAGTATGCCAGATTGCAATCACACCACTACAAGTGCTTCCATACACGTGAGAACATGTGCTTCCCCCAATATGCCCGAGCATTGATTTGATGTGTCATCCATTCAGAAATTTTGATTGTGAAATTCGAAGCTAAAGGTAATTACGTTTCCTGCTCTATTCGTACTTTCATACTTTTCAATCAAGTAAATGTATGTAATCTTCAATTTTTAAACAACCAAATATTACTTAAATGCATACCCATACTTATGGAACTTTCACAAAATTGCCCAAGCATATAGTTGTAAGCATTAGGTCCAGTTGGCCCATCGAGGACCACAACCAATATTCTTAAAGGCCAGTGGTGCCACCCAAATAGTAAGTACCGATAGGCTCCCATGGTCATCGTTAAATGCCATGTGCAGCAGACACATAGTAGGTGCATATTGGCACATCCAAACATAACTGCGAAGTCCATCACCACTTACCCCGAAAGCCGAGCTTTTTCCGATACACGTGATGCATCCAAGAACACATATAAACATACCACGAGGTAAGGTCTACTCAAACTAGATATCCACACTAGATTTTTCTGAGCCCCAAATTACCTCTCGACTCTCGAAATTGTTAATTCTTATAGCCTTTAGACACACAAAATATTAAAGATAGGCTCCTGGTATGATTGTAATGGACAGTAACCATTTTAAATGGTCTGATGACATGATGGGAGTTTGGAAAACTGCAATTAAAAGACTCTCTGTTTCCTTTTCGAAACGAGTACAAAAAAAGGTTAAAAGCGCAGAGATCACTACGTGCAATCATGCCGTGCAATTTTTATGCCATAAAAAATCAAGGCATGACTTTCATACAAATACAAAAATATTAATTCATACTTAATTAATTCATAATTTATGCTAAAATATAACACGTAGAGAACTAAGAAAGCCCGAAACAAAATCTTCATACCGTAGAAAAGCACATCAAAACAAAATCTATGTTGAGCCACATTAAAGAATATAACCACGATCTATACAACAAACCTTATTAGACAGATGAGGCCCATAAACGCTTTGCTGAATATCTCCACACAGAACTACAGCCACACCAAATAAAGCAACTGGAAAAAAATATTTCTGAACTTGCAAACACACTTTTAAAAATAACTACAGTCAAAAATCCAGGTATTACCAGACTACTTTAGTGAGTTGCACGTTACCTTTTTGGTAAATTCTAAAGTCAGAAATACACGCTTTAGAGAACCAAATCTTTCTAAATAATAGACTGCCAGGCTTTCAAATATTAAGAATTATCTATAAAAACAAAGCCAATAAGCAACAACGTGCAAATTGGACCTATTTCTTTACTATGCGCAGAGTTAACACTTACACCCCAAATAGTAGTCAACAGAATTTAAAAAGCCCTTCTCCAGCTACTGGAACAAGAACAAGCACGCCCCGTACCAGGACGAACAATTACTAACAACAACAACAACAACAACAACAACAACAACAACAACAACAGCAACAACTAAAAAAAACAAAAACAACAAAAGAATTTATTGTCACTAGCAGGGTTCCCCTAACGTTCTACGTTCCCCTAACGTTCTTTCGCCCGACTGTCCAGATTTTGAGGAGCTTGTACTCCGTCCGATGCAGCCTCACGCCGGACACACATTTGTCCTTCTTTCAACGAATGCGCTGAATATGCATATGCAGTTTATTCATAATGTGTTATTTTTGCCTCAACGTCTTAAAAAAACAACAAGAACTTCTATTTAAAAATGGTGGCAATGCGTCTCAAGCCGACTTAGTCGTGTTCGAACAACCGATCTGCGGATAGAGGTACTGAATATGCATACAAGAAAAAAAGAGCCAAACTTCTAGTGTATAGTTGCTACCTCAGGCCTTCAAAGCTAAGTTTTTTAAGAGTCAAAGTTCTGCTACGAAGACTTTAAGCATAGAATTGGTACCTTTGAAAGCAAGGTACACACACTGTGAGCACGTACTGCTCAGCTTTCAGATAAAAAAAGAGAACCATAAAGTTAATAAAGTGAGAAAACCTATCCAGGTATCCTATCCTATCTCGGCTAAAATTACGGCGTTGCAGGCCAGACGTCGGAGTATTTTTTACAGACCCCACTCTCTCTTCCTTTAACGCAGGCGGAATCCTCTGATGCCACTGTAATCACGTGGGCTATCATAGAGCTCATAGCTATGTTCTATCGCTTTAAATAGATACTTCCGCTTAGTGGACACCGAAAGCGATCGCTATGATATAGCGACGAACTCTATTTTAAAGCGATGGATCTCTATTTTTTAAAGAGATAGAAATGAATAAAAATTTGATTTCTATTTTATAGTGATCGCAATTATCAAAGGACATCACGAGTTGCCTACTGCACCCAGGTCTGTCTGGAAATTATGCAGTGTGTCTCAGGTGGGGATGAAGTTAGATTCGGGGGTGTCGGAGGTCGATTATGGGGTGTAGCAGAATAACATGAAATGGCCACGACGATTCAAGCCCAAAGGAAATTGCGAGTGACTTTAATGAACATGTTTCTTCAATCGGTAGGAAACTCGAGAGTCAAATACAAACTGCAAGGCATGACTTTTGTAACTACTTTTTCGACATCTCGACCTTTTGCCGACGACACTAACATCCTGCTATGTCATTCATCGCTAAAAACTATTAGAAAAACTTTAACCAAGGACGTTGAGAATCTTTTCGACAGGCTCTGCGCTAGCCGTCTCTCTCTAAATGCCCGGAAAACCGATCTTGTTTTGTTTACGCCCACTAGTAAACTTGCTGACTTTCGCCTCACTATTTCTTTTGCTAGCACGAAGATACTTTTGTCCAAACAGGTAAGTTACTTGGTAGTACTGATTAACACATCCTTGACCTAAAAACTTCACATCACTGAACTCTCTAAGAAGTTAACAAAAGTTTTAGAGAAGAAATTAGGACCCTCGATGGGTAAATCGTCAGGGCAAAGAATGATGCTAATAATTTTCGTGACGTTTCGGTCCTTTCTTGGACAATCTTCAACCTAAACGAACAAAAATACAAAAAGAAACCCCGAAAGACAAAAACAAGCGGAGCACACATCGCCAGAGTCACATCTTCGAAGCCATTATTGTCAAGGTGTCATCGACAAAACTTATGTAAAACTCGGAAAGTTTCCCGTCGTTGCTTACCTTCTCTTCCAAGTGGTACATGCTTGTATTTGCCATCAGTGGGCCAAGCGGCGATCCCATGTTAACTCCATCCCGTTGCAGGTACAAAGCAACGTCATGAAAAAGGTTAACGAGAAATTAAAGAAAATTTTGCCTAAACCAGTCACAAAGCCTGCTTTTAGTGAAGGTCTAGTCTTGCACACCTTCGTGGGCTGCCGAAGACACACAAAAAGGATCCAGCCGTGAGACCTATACTTTCTGCAACTGGAACATACACCTTCAAATTGGCTGAATGGCTAGACAAGTTGTTGAAACTACGGGTTTCAAATGATCACTTAATAAGAGACATTCTTTATTTCGTTCAGAGCGAACTATCTGGAAAGGCTATGAGGCCTGGTGAAATACTAGTGTCGTACGATGTCACGTCGCTTTATATGAGACGATAGAAATCCTTGTTGACAAAGCTTTTCAAGACGATTGGTTAAATAAAACTCATAAACTCAGCATCTCTTGACCTTACTTGCGCAAGCTACTCCAGTTAGTGGTAAAGGACCACTTCTTTACCTTCGACTGAGCATTGTACATGCAACGGGATGGAGTTGGCTTGGGATCGCCGCTTGGCCCACTGATGGTAAATACAAGCATGTGCCACTTGGAGGAGATGCTAGGCAACGACGGGAAACTTCCCGAGTTTTACAGACGCTTTGTCGATGACACCTTGACAATAATGCCTAGCGAAATTGCGACAGAGGATTTCCTGAGTGAGCTTAACAGTATTCATTTGTCGCTGTATTTTACAGAAGAAGTGGAGCATAACAATTGTATCTTATTCTGTGGCGCGTGGATACACACGGCGAAGCGGATACTATCTACATCTGTTTTTCATAAGCCGACGGACACCGGTCTCCTACTGCACTTCCAGAGTCATAATGATGTTCGGTACAAGAAATGTTTAATAAAGTCAATGCTGTGCAGAGCGTATCGTTTGAGTAGCGACGGGTCCACCTTTAACGAGGAAGTTAAACATTTGCGTACAACATTTCTAAAGTTGGCCTACCCGTCAGCTTTATTTGACCGGATTGTATTTGACTTTGTCGAA
>QQSS02204036.1:0-11911 GCA_003687565.2 Craspedacusta sowerbii
ATACATACATACATACATACATACATACATACATACATACATACATACATACATACATACATACATACATACATTGAGGTAGCATGGTTTGGAGAGGGGCACACGGGCGGGGAGATCTTTGATCGCCACACGAATAACCATCACGGGTAGGTGTAGCGAAAACAACTTAGCAAAAGTAAACACACTCCCAAAATGGACGCTTCTAGTTAGAACTACACGAACGTCTTTACATCTTCACTCGAACCTTTCTGTTTGTAGGAATACCCGCGGGCTTGTGCGGTTCAACATGGTCGGTGGGTAGCGGCAGCGTGAAAGGCATGTAACCAAAGTTTCTGGCCTTCGTGATGCAATCCACTAAGAGTTTCTGCTGCTGCTGGCAAAGACCCGTCTTATGGGCCGGCAGAATCTCCCAAGTATGGGGGCTGACGAATTGATTCAACAAGTTTGTATCGCTGTAGGTCAGCTGATAATCCTTTTCCAATTTGAGTTTACATAAAGGACAAGGATTCCCTGATACGTCCTTCCCACCACAACGAATGCATTTCTTGCGGGTTTTCGGGGGTGCAAACTGACCTTTAAAATTTCTGCGATAGCTTTGCCAAATGAACGCGTCAGCATCGCTACCAGGCTTCGAAGCACCTCGCTCCATGCCTTTACCTTGAAGGGTGTTCTTGAGAAGCGACATGGCGTGCTGTACTTGCTTCTGGTTTCCAGCAATCAAGAACTGCTTCGTATCGGCGGAGATGGGCTGATTCTGTTTCAGCCTTACTACTGCACCTGAAAAGCGCTGGATCCGATCCAGGTTCTCCTTGTTGTTACCCATCAGTATCTCGACCTACAGAAGAAAACGACGTCAAGAGACACTCAGGCAAGCACAGTAAACACTAAGTTGATGATCAGCCAATAAGATTCCAAGTGACCAAAAGCTAAAGAAAACGAAAAATGCAATAGAAAAAAAAAACAACAAAGGAATCAAAAAAATGTAAAAAAATATCAGGCAGTGCCTGTCAAGGCATGGGAAACGGCCTGCTGGGTAGACCACTCATAAAGAGGTAACTAATACCAGGACATGTCCAGCAGCTGACTAAAGGACGACAAAATACCCCTACTTCATGGACATCTAAAAGGAACATCCTCCAACTATTTCGCCTTATGTTCCAAAAGATCGCATCAGGAATTTTGAAACTTACGGTTATCAGGTACCAGATTCATAACGAAGGCCAAGAATTTAATACGCTTATATGCACCTATCGGGTAGGGCCAAGGCAAGAGGTGCACGTTACCCTTGGTTGCATATCCACACGCATACGACTTATCGTACTGGCAAGAAGTCCCTATCTCGTCGAATGCAATTAGATGTAGTTGCTGACCATAATGCACCGAGTGGTAAAGGCGATCAATCTTATCCCATCTGGATATTACTGCAAGCTCAAAACATCGGAAAAATGCGCTTAATTTTCCAGAAACATTTCTAAGTTCAGCAACTTCTTCACTTAAATCAAATGCTAGTTCTTTATGTATCTTTTTTGCAAACAATCGCATGATTGAATACACTGGAGCCAAAAAAAAAACAGTACTCCAAAGAGGGATAACACAGGCAAAACAGGCAACTCAACGGGTAAAGGCGCAAGTAAGGAAGGAGCCAACGTCAGCTTATAAATCCCTCTCATGGTCAATATTATTACAATTATGCATGTAAAGCAGCAAGGCAGTAGATGACAAAGAAGATGGGCGCCTCTTCCAGCCACAACGTAAATAAAATTAAGATCAATTAGCTAAAATCTATTCGGGCGTCAACAAAATAAAGTTGCCCCTCCCCAACCATGACAGAAGCAATTGGCATGTCAATTTAAAAAAGCTGACTAAAGGGTTACAAGATTATAGGCTTGTAAGACTAATGGTCAAAAAGACAGACAAGCTACAGTGGCAAGGGTCCTGGCCTCAATCAGATCGTGAACTCCAAACATGTGAGAATTTAAGTGAGGACTGTGCTTAAACTAAGCCAGGTCACCAGCTAGTGCCAGCCAGTCTCAAGCCGGTGTAGAGGCGGAGTGCATGGTCATCAAGTATCAACGGCGGCGAAACGGCGTTTACACCATAATGGGGCGTTGAGCAGCAGCAAAATAGGAGAAAAATGCTATGCTCTCAAATAAAATCCAGATCCGTATACTGCTAGCAAGATGAAGTAGACAAGAGCTTAGGCAATAATGTTTTTTTTTTAAAATTCAGGATCAGAATATCCAGTGCACAATTTACTTAACGAAAATGCCCATTGACAACCAGGAACCTGTATCTGTTAACTCATTAATCTTTCCACTGAATCCCAATAACAATTATTAATCTGAAAACCTTTAAGATGCTGAAAATGAACTTAGACATAGATTGCATCATGCATTTTGAATATGCCAGTGCAGCTGCTGATGATGAAAGACTGCTTCCCAGTCGGGGTCATTGTAATCCATTGACTGAATAAAGAGTCACGCATTCAACTAAAAACCAGAAACCACAATTTAGAAAATCGAGCTTTTGCTTCATGTAATGGTAAGGACATGAATTTGTGTAGGCAATTCCACAAAGCTTTCCTGGATTTCACCAGATCAGAAAACATGATTTAATCTCAACATAGCTTCATGTTAGAGTATCATACATGCACTAACAAAAGCAGCAAGTTACCTTGTCTAGAGGAATAGGGAACTCCACAGTGTTAAAGTCATGTGATGAATTACGAACTGGCACAGCAGAAACAGGCAAGGGTCTCAATAGTTCACCAAGGACTTTAGGCAATGCAACAGTGTGCATAGAAACCTTTGCACAACTCAAGAAAGCTCTCACAGCCATGGGCAGTTCAAGTTAATATAATCACTATCTAACTGCTAGGACAACAAGTGTAAACAACAACAGCATAACGTATGAAAACCAGCCACAAACAAAATCCATGGCTTTCTGAAACCCCTTAGAAGCCAAGAACAGAAAGAACATCTACATCACATAAAATAAATTGCAACTATTTTCCAAACATCCTTAATTATAATAAACCATGTCCGAAGTTGAGTGAGTTTCAGGTAAACACAACTAGCAAAGCCATCTGAAAAACTTAAGCAGAACGCAGAACCTTCTACAGACCTAACAAATGCCATTTAAACTTCCAGGCTTTCAAGTAGCATGATGAAATAGTTCTACCCTATGGGCTTGCATTACAGTTACACCTGTACCACTTGGGAGCACTGCTGCTTAGGGCAATACAGTGGGCAGAAGAATAGTAAAAGAATATTTAGACAATAACTTCAAATGGTTAAAAAATGGGAAAGAGAGCGACATGCAGGCAAGAGAAAATCTATGGATAGTTACCAAAATAGGAGCCACATACTTATATAATTCATATACAACAATTAGCACACAATTTCAAACACCATGCCACAAGGTAGCAACATGCTACACAAAATGAAGTTTTCAGCCAGTATTTATTCAAAAGTAAATGCTTAGAATTGGGAAAGAATTCATTTTGCATCATGGGATTATCATCTGCCATACTTGTGTAAAATGAGCTATGCAGATAAAAAGGAAAGAACCGAGGCAAATATAGTACCAGAAGACGGAACCAACCTATCACTGAGGTCATACTGTGAGTGACTACAAACAGGCAACGTAAGTAGGGAAAGTCAATGTGGTTACTAGTAACAGAC
The DNA here is from genome assembly GCA_003687565.2 of Craspedacusta sowerbii. Lineage (NCBI taxonomy): Eukaryota > Metazoa > Cnidaria > Hydrozoa > Limnomedusae > Olindiidae > Craspedacusta > Craspedacusta sowerbii. The sequence continues at coordinate 3,684 of QQSS02204036.1, forward strand.
TTTGTCTCTAGAAAATGTCTCAACACTCAAACAAGAACTTACCAAACATTTGAAATTTTAGCCTAAAAAGCACTGGTTTAGACAGACACTTCTCTCCATATGAAATCCTCCTGTAGACTAGGTGAGCAAAAACAACCTGCATTCGCGTTCGCACAGGGTCTAAGTTTCAACTACATTATTTTAGCAACCAAGTTTCAGAAATTTCCAGATCAGTCCTCCAAGCCAAAGAGTATACAAAACTCAATTCTACACTTCATATAGCCAAAAAAATGAAATCACTCAAATTGTATAAATATCTGTAGACTCAGCACATTACATAACCGCAAAGCAGTAAGTAGAAGTGCACAGAAGCTTGCTGTTAAATAAGTAGCATTTTTTAAACTTAAATATCACGCCTAGAAAAGTCAAAACCATAACTATGTACATACAACATCTTAACAGGACATCATTCAAGCAAAAGGGCTTGGCCACCAACTACAGCTACAGCCACAGCACCACTGTGGCCTTGACCATTATCTACTGCTTTCAGTACTAGCCTCATTACCACGAGATGACTGTCTCTTTAGGGCAACTGCTTGCTGACTAGACATTTTCCTAAGTACATCCACAAGCGTGTTAGGGTTAACATTGAGGCGAAGCAGATCCAGTACGATTTTAAAAACATCATTATCAATTTTTACACCACTAAGTGCACATATTTCAAAAAGTTCATCATCAATGGTTTTCACTCCTCTGCTTGCTGCAATAGCTCGGCCATCAGAATTGACCTTATGCAGCTCCGTTTGCGAACGCGACTTAGTTTTATGAATAGCATTTAACTTCCTCTCCATTTCTGCTTTCAGGCCTACAAAAGATCAAAATACAGTGACTGTCATGTTAAATCGCATACTTAAAAAGCATCATAAGCAAAGTAACAGGATGCACTTTTAAGTCAAGTCCTCGTTTTCCAGGACGACTGCAAAAATTGATGCACCATTGTGAAAGAAGTTCTATTACAGTTTAATCTAGTTTGCTCCACAACTTTAAAATTATTGCTGTCTTTTCTGCATCCATCTCTACTCAGACATTTAAACTTCGCCAAACATATAACTGGGTCATGATAAGTTACGGGCTAACTGCCGGATCATGGCCTGACCCAGTATCTAAATACATAAACACGATGGCAGCAAAGCTGCATAACTACACAATACGTTTTTGCATACTTCTTAGAAACTTGCAGCAGAACAACAAGTCTTCCGAAGCACACACAAATAACCTATAATACACACCAGATTTTACCTTATGAAGTTTCTGAATTATTTGAAATCTAGCAATTAATAAGCAATCACCTCTCAGCATACACTAAAACTAATATATGCAGATTTTCACTATGACTCTACTAAATCCTCTTCAAGACAGTTCCACATAAACAAGTTTTCCTTTATTGTTTAACTCCTTTAGGCCTATTTGGGCCCCACACTTCAAGGTCATAGAGATCTTAACCATCCATAGTTTGTTCAGCCCAGTGCTACTTGGATCTTGGATTAGAAACTGTGTTCACTTTTATTTTGCTCAATTTATCAACAACAAGACCAGAGCAGACCAGACTCTTGGCAGATTGCTTTTCAATGCTTGCTGAGTTTGAAGTTAAGTTGTGCGCTACAGTTACGCGCCAGGAGAGTTAACCAACTGGAAGAAAGAACGCAGAAAGGCACTAATCTCAGGTGAGACTTTTCTTGAGATCAGTGCCAGAAAGGGCACAGCTGCATAGTAAAGTGGGCGCATACTGATTTCTTGCATAAATGTTCTGCCACGACCTCAGTGCAGCGAGACGGAAATTCTCACAGATTTCAAAAAGCAAAAGCGGAGGAGCATCCGCCATTCCCCTTCGGGAAGGACTAGGTACTGTTTCTGTTTGTGGAGGATGACCTTGATCAGCTAAATATTTGCTATTGCACTGAAGCTTAAATCTATTATAATCCATGTAATCAGGGGGAAAAAGAGGTTAAATAAACGTTTCACTTTGAGGATTTATTTGCTTTTGAGTTATTCGTGCAGATGCTAAATGCTTAAAATTGCAAATGCAGACCTCGATTCAAAGGAGCTGGCTGCTTTCAAACAACAGGCTGTGACTGCTTCCTAACCAGAGACGTCGCCACCAACAACGTGGCTTGTCTTTGATGAGAGAAAAGCAAGTTTGTGGCTCTAGGGCTCTCAGGGCGAGGCAGTATGGGTCTGCGTCTCGAAACATTTCGAGTTTTGAGAAGTCTCACTACGAAACGGAGGTCCCCCTCAAAAAAATGAGACGTTTCGAGACGAGACAGAGGCCCGCCTCAAAACCAACGATAAGTTCCGAGACCAGAGGAACATCGGTCTCGTATCAAACGAGAATGCGTTTCGAGACGCAGACTCTTCCCTTCGGGGGTGCTACAGAGGAGTATCTATTCACGTCAATAGGTTTGAAGCAGAAGCTCTCAAGGGAGCCAAACTTTGTAAGTGGTAGCGAAGACGAAATTAAGCCAGCGGAAGACGATGTTTCCATGGCATAGTTCATCCAAGAATCACAACCCGGATAACAAATCTCCGCCGGAGGACGTAGCACCCCTGAATGCAGTTTCTTACTTCCATTAAGCGCATTTTGTTGCAGATCCAGAATCCCGTCAAAATATCGCTTCTGAGCGAGCCATTGGCTTTCGAAAGAAAGAAACGTCTGGCACGGATTGCAGAATACTTGTGCAAGAGATGGCCCATAGGCATACCGAGCGAGATACAAGCGTATTTCAGGTGTAAAATGAGTTGTACATGGCTGAGGGATGCGGATGTGCGGAGAACACGTTTTCGTGGCACCAGCATCCCTTCAAGAACGGATGTTTACCTGGGTGCATAAAGGTCACTTGGAAAGCGCGCTCTGCAGGTAGAGGGTTTGCTTAGACTACTGGTCGCCAGGAATTGGCAGGGCTCTGGAAACTTGGATCCAAAGGAGCGCTTCGTGCCAAGAATCCGATAAACCCCAAGAAGTATTAAGCCCCGAAAACCTCTGCTGCAGTCTATCCCAATCCCAAGTGAGCCGTGGACTAGACTTGCGCTAGTCATCGCTGGACCTAATGCCACAGCTCAGCCAACCCAGCGATTCTTGGTAGTGTTGCCAGATTACAATTTTAATATAAAATTGCCTGAAGATGGTACTTGAAGATCCCCAACTATCGAAAATCTTATTGAGTTTCTCGAATCTGTATTCGCCCGCACGGGATTGTCACACGAACTGGTTAGAGATAATGGAGCGCAGCGTTTGTCAACACAATTTCAGGATCACTTGAAAGACGAGTTATTTCCCATGGTCGAACAGCGATGTGTAATCCTGACTAAAAAGTGTGCTCAAAGAAGGTCTACGGGCTGGCATACATTAGCAGTGAGTCGTAGACAAAAATTTCGAAACCCATTCGTTCGCACGAACGAGGAGCCGATGATGGATTAGCCCGCTTGAGACGATGTCAGCTGATGTATCATAACCGGTCAGATGAATTTTACGCGGCCCGTCAAACGCGGAAGTCGTTAGGAGATTTGGTTCCCTACCGTCACCCAGTCTCAGAAAAATGCCTGTCGCCATGGTCTAGACCAATACGAGTGGCACGCCAAGTGGGACGGAATACATTCCGGCTTTCTGGTGTACAGACGTGGAACTCTCGTAAACTCGCGCTCGTTGGCCTCACCCAAATGGGAGCCGGAAGATGAGGAAGAAACCCAACCCCGAGGACGCCCTGGAGATGACGGAAATTAAATTTGATAAACGTGCCCCAACAGTTCCTGCAAAGCTCGGTCAGCCAGAAGCCGCACATCTGCAGAAGGACAAGAGTCACGTAGCCGTTCTAACGCCTTAAGATTTGCATGCGTCGCAGAACAGAGAAATATCAAGCTGGCTTTACCTAGCAAACGTGCTCTCAATGCGGATCGAGTGGATGTTGTGTCCTGACTTTTTCCATGTAATGTGGACTAACTGGTTCATGTTATGTAGCACGATTCAGTGCCCATTATATTGGAGGCCCTGTCATGTTTTACTCATTCTCACGAGTGAGAGCAAGAGAGGGAGAGAGAGAGAGAGAGAGACAGAGAGAGAGAGAGAGAGAGAGAGAGAGACAGAGAGAGAGAAAGAGGGCAAAGCAGATGTTATGGGCATCCGTACTAAAAATCATCTTTCGGGACTCCGTATTACGTGGATCAAGTTGTTATGGACTAAGAAGTCGACACGACGTAGCTCCTCATGGACGATGCGCTTTCCTGTGGGTAAAGAGGCCTTTTCTCGATACACACAACTGCCTGCAAAAATTGGACTTAAACTCCACAGGTGCTGCGGGTACGAGGTGGAACTTGCGTCAATGGCACTTTTCTTCTAGATTATGGCCTCGCATGACGTGAAAAATTTAGACTGCTTTTCTAAATTCAGTCCGCCAGCTCGCTTTGTACATCGCACGTTGCTCCAAGTCAGCCGTTGGCACGTTGTACGATACTGCCTAGGAGGCAGAACTTTTCGAATACTCTGAGTGCTTCATCACCCGCCTTGGTGACTTGCGCAGTGCACGTGTGGCTGTTTAATGGCTGAAACATAGCTTCAGTTTTTTTTATTGGCTAATTATGAGTCTACACTTGTGAGCAGCACGAGCAAAACGGTCAAAACGCTGCTGTGGACTGCACTGTGAGTGTGTCATGAGCGTACAGTCATCAGCAAAAAGCAGGTCACGTACCACGGCTGAGAATACCTTGGTGCGAGCTTAAAGTCTGCGTAGGTTGAACACGCTACCGTCAGTTCGGAACTGAATTGCAGCTCTAAGAATGAGGTTGAAGCAGTCTTCATTGAAGTTAAACCCAAAAAATTGGAAGCATATCATTTGTGAGTGTATCTAAAAACATCCTGATATCCTTACAAAGGATTTTATGAACTCTTTTATATTAAAGACTCAGGTACTCAGTAAAGAAAATAAATTTATTGACCTCATAAGAGACTTTACCATAAACCTTAACATTTGTTAGCCTTGAAACAAGTGATTTTCATGACAACATTAGTTGTAGCTTCTTCCAGTCACAAAGTCTCCAACCTTTTGAGTTACGCTTCGCTCGCAGACGCTTATTGATAATATATTTGCAAACAACACAAAGTACGAGCCCATTAGTGGGAACATAACTTTCAAGATGTCAGATGATTTTCGGCAATTCAATTTTTAACGGACAAAATAGTATACCTACGCGGCTATTAAAAATGGTGAGCCAGAACATCATGCCTATTGTCGTTGATTATTAACTAATCATTTGCACAAGCTTGTTTTTCGACCTGTATAAATTTAGCGAAAGTTATCCCAGTCTATAAATCAGACTCTCCTGAATCTAGATCAAACTACCGCCCTATTTCACTACTCTCAAACATTAGCAAAATATTTGAAAAAGCTATGCATGATCGTCTGTAGAAATACCTAGAAAAACATAACTTAGTTTATGAGCTGCACTTTGGTTTTCAAATGATATAAATAATTGTACACGCGGAGTGTTTCTTGACTTGCAGAAGGCATTTGGCACCGTTATTTTATTACATCCTGCTAGGAAAACATGAACATTACGGTACTCGAGCTCATGCAAATGATTGGTGCTCCTCGCTTTGAACTGCACCCACGCAATTTGTGATAACTGACTCTGCTGATTCAGCAATCCAGGACATAGATTATGGAGTTCCACAAGACTCCGTTCTGGGACCGCTGCTTTTTAAAATATACATGAATGATTTATGGCATCGACTTACAAAATCGATTAGTTACCCTTTTGCAGATCACACTAGCATCTTGCTAAGTCACTCATCACTAAAAGTTATCCGACTTGCTGACTTTTAAGTGTTTTTAACAAAATATAATGCCGAACCTTTGACAAATTTGCAGCAGCTCATGTCAATTTCTGCATGGCATACAGAAGCAGGCTCTCATAACAATAGCCTATTCTAAATTCGACGATCCGAAATCAAAGTTATTTGCAAAAATGCCAATTCTCACGCTTGATGACATAATAGAACTGAATAGATATGTGTTGAAGTATGACTGGAAAAACTATGACTTGACGATGTCCCGAAAATCTCTCTTCTCTTAAAAATCACATTCGGGAAATACCAGAAATGACAGCTGTAGGAAGCTCAATATACCAGTGACACGTACTTTTACGTACGGTGATCGATCACCATGTCTGGTCGGCCCAAACATCCTAAAAAAAACTTATTTACTTAAATGTAGAGCTCGGTAATAGTGAAACTCAATTCAAGAGTGTTTGGTCCATTTTCGTCCACAGGCACAGACGCTGCAAAGTGTAGACTGGTAAGCACGCATGCAGACACAGATGTAAGCGGTGCGCCTAGACAGATAGGTGTAACTTAGAGAGCTCTGTCTGCCCGGTCAGAGGTTTCTTCTCTTAGACAGACTGCCACCCAAGGCTACGAGCTCCGTCTGCCCGAATCAACTGGTTATAGCGACCGTTTTGCCCGCTTTCGCCCCTTCTGTGACTAGAGTTACCCATGGAGTGCCGCGAGGAGGCTCACAGCTGGACTTAGGAACAGAGCCAGCTCAGCAGGAGGGAATTTCTCGGCATTTTACTGAGACATCCCGGACTAGTGGGACGCCCCAACGAGGCCCATTGCTCCTTGCTTTATGCCGGATCAAATTTTAACTCGATATTGAAACAACCGTTCCTTAAATGTCGACGGCTAAAGCTCTAGATCTTTGTGTGCGCTCATTAAGACTCTCTTACCTGTGGTTACATCTACGCTGACCAACAAGAAGATTTGACGGACTGTCGACACTTATTGCATAGATGCGCATGTGTAACTAGTTTTGCATTATGGTAAGTTTCTAATTGAATGCTGCGGATCGCTTTCTAAAGTCTTAGATCTGGGGATGGTTAAGTTTTTCTGGTACTAGCTGCACGGCCCGATATGGAGAAGAAGCATCCAGACATTTCAGCATCATGATTGAGTAACATTAAATTAAAGTAGAGGAGAGCAACTGCCTGCAACTCTGTTCTGTAGAGAATCTTTCTGTTTCCGAATCCGCTGCCACGGTTTTAGAAAGCCGCGATCTTAAAAGCTAAAGTTAAACAAATGTCTTTACGTCTATCCGTGTAGCTATATGTAGAAAACTTATGCAGAGAATAACGCGTTGGTATTCTCACCCTGCCTGACATGTTGTAAACAGTTTTTTATCGTTGTGAAAACAATGCATCAAGCAGGGGTTGCCTACAGAGCTATGATAAATATTGAACTGCCTATGTTCAGATTTCAAAGTCTGGCTCTGTTGTGGTTTGTGATCGGATAGTCTTCTCATGTTCTTTAGCCTGCCATTTTGAGCTCAATTTCTCCGGTGTCAGAGGCCTTTCTTTCTTGGCTCTTGTTTTAAAATCCAACAATGAACTTCTCAGAATGAATCTAAAACGTCACTCGCTTGGCATTGTGCCTGTGTTATGAACAAAGTAGGTCGGTCAGCAGCCTTCACTCCAATGGCTCCATGGAGCTGAAGTGTTGTTGAGCCTGGAATGACTTCGAAGATGAGTTTCTCGGAGCAGAAAGGCTTTCGTTCTTGGAAGGTCCTATTGATATGCATGGCATTTGTCCCGAACGCTAATCTGAAGAAAGAGATAGCTGATCGAAAAATAGGTACGTTCATGCCTATTCACATTATGCAAGAACAAGGCATGAGCAAAAACAAAAGTTAATTGTTACTAACCGAAAATTCTAAGTATTTGCGTCCGAGGAAGTAATTGTTATTCAAACCTAGCTGTTACAGCATCCAAAAATGCAGCCACTATCTTTAAGACATTAATGCGTAAGATCTTTATTAGATGTTCAGGAGGATATGGACTTAAAAGCCAAAGCGAGAAGTGACGCATCCGGCAAAGTTTTTCTTCAGGTAGCGGAAAGCAGAAAACTCCAAGAAGCACTTCAAGCCGAACTGAACAAGACTTTGGAATTTCAAGTGCGAAAAATCATCAAGGAATCGATGGGTAGCTTCAACCATATGTGCCCAAACTTGGAAAAGCTTTGCTCTTTAAAACGTATAATACTTTTGTCTATTTGCCTTAGCATACTTACTTTCACTAAATTAATAGTTTCCTGATGTCCCGTTATTTTCCTAAGGATGACCGAAAAATGTACCAACTATCTATCTATCTATCTATCTATCTATCTATCTATCTATCTATCTATCTATCTATCTATCTATCTATCTATC
>QQSS02204047.1:0-11908 GCA_003687565.2 Craspedacusta sowerbii
TATGTATGTATGTATGTATGTATGTATGTATGTATGTATGTATGTATGTATGTATGTATGTATGTATGTATGTGTTTATGTATGTATGTATGCATGCATGTATTTAATTATTCGTATGTTCGTCTTAATGAAGATTTTTATTTCCCATTTGTTTAGCTTGATTCGAAGCAAAAGGCAAAAGCCCAGGAATGCCCGACAACGCATTGCATAACAACGAACTACTTTGTATTTTTCTTAGTAATGCAGATTCTGATAGTGGCCGGGTATTTGTTTTATAGAAATCACCAAGAACAAGCTGCGAAGAAATTTTACTAGAACTGGCTTGGTAGTTTCTGTGGCGGAATTTTTTTATACGCTGAATCAAATTCGTGTTTCGTGCTTATGGGCCGTGATATTGGTTTGTCATGTTTGTTGATTCTCACGTGCGCTATCGGCCCATAGACCGTATGCTTTGAACCAGGCATGAACTAAGTTTTTCAGCCTTCGCGTTTTGAGCGGTTCATTCTATAAGAAGCTGTGAGCTGGTTATCATTACGAACAGATCGAGCAGTTTCTCAATGGGGCAGGAAATGTAGGATGGTCATTTTGACAGGAAAATATGGGAGCAGGCCATTTTGACAGGGCATGGTAGCAGGTCATTTTGTGCAGGAAATATAGGCGGGTCGTTTTAATGGATCCTGGTGGAGAGAAACAAAACAGGATGTGAACGTGGAAACTACTTAAAAATCCGTTAGGAATCCAAGGCGACGCTGCCGAAACTGTGGGTCGTATCTGCGGTGACTTTTTCTTTAAGGTATCATGGCTTTCTATGTAGTAGACGGTCGGCCTACTTAGAGGGCCTCCACGCGGCGGTCGGTGGGCAAGCAGGGTATGTGACAAATTTTAGTGGCTACCCTGTTTGGCAAATCTTATGAGAAGACCTAACCAGCACAGTACGACTCGTCGTCTGCTGCGAAGGGCTTCATGAAGAGTTTCTCCTGGTAACTGGGGCCAGTGCGATGACAGTTTCACGATCGTCGGAGGATCTATAGCCTACCTTGGCGGGCGCGTATGAGAAGCTCATCCAAACATCCAAGACTATTCATTTGCTGTCAGTAGCGATCGATGGACTGCGGATTCTAGAGTTACCCTGGCTGTGCAATAACGACAGCAGCAACAACAACAACAACCATAGCAGCAGACCTATTGGTCCTAATCGATAAACGTAAGCTTTTGCCGCACTCGCACCGTTGTCGGCTGCTGGTTATTTTCTCAATTTATTCAATTTACGATATTTAAAAAAAAGGAAGCAAAAACTATTAAACTTTTAGGAAGGAGCGAGTATGCGATTCTAGCGACGAGCGCGAATATCTAAAAACGATTTCTTTCGAATGCGAGAAGGTCGTCGTATAAAGCCACTTGCAGGGTATCGTATAGTAATTCGCGTCGAACCTAAGAAGGAACTTTCCGAAATAATTTTGTGAGCATATACCATCGATGAAGCCATCAGGAATACCCATTGCTTAGTGTTGTGCGATGCCATCGATTAATTTATCCCGGAGCTGAAGAGGCGTTGTTACTCGTGATCCTCTTTACAAACAGGGACTTGATTTCCAGTTCCAAAACGGGGATTTGATTAAGCCACTTCCGAAGAGGCGATTTGATTAAGCCACTCGCAGACGTTTAAAGCAAAACATTCTGCTCTCCGTTCAGGGGAGCTGAAAAATTGTAGCTTTCAATGCGGTGAGTGCCGCCGCGTGGTTGTGCGACGCTTTCCGCGAAACTCCTTTTGCAGCAAATGTAAGCTGAGTGCTTAAGAACTGGCGAAGAAGTCAAGCAAGCAAAGATAACGAGGAACGCAATAGTTGCGAGATTGTTGTGCCAATTGCGTTCGCCTATGTAGGCATCTGAATTTCTGGTGTATATCCCTGGCCTTCACAGAGCTGTACAAATATGGTTAGATCAATGTCCCCTTTCCCGCCTGATAAGCAAGTTTTAGTAAACAAGTTATGAATCATGTGAATTATATGGTTTATGGCCTGTTGTCAAATTCTCAACCATTATTCTCTCGTGAAGAGGAAATAAAAAAGCTTTTGTGTTGATAACATTCGCTGCGAGTTTTTCTCTCGAAAAATTTTATCTGTTTTGATCCTTGTGCGAACTGGCACGGAAATCGGATGTAGATATTTTTTCTAAAGCTACTCAGGTTTGCACTATTCTCAAATCGAAATTCATAAACGAATATATGAAGGATTATTGTTTATTATTATTATTTATTATTATTTATTATTATTTATCTAATTATGACCATTAAATCACATAAAGAACAGAAGTGACTGATTTAATTTCAATTAGACTCTGAACTTATTGAACTGAATATGGTCATTTGCTACCCCTTTGCAAAACGTAAGTCATTTATAAGACGAAATTATTTTTGTGAAATTTAATTACAAGAGTCTTTCAGACATGTTTATTACTAGATTTTCGCGCTACACGGTCTGAGTTTTGAGCTTCAACTCAACCTTAGACTTCAACATCAACCGCGGGACCGTGCATCTGTACTGCCTTGATGTAAACTCCTCGTACGAAGACTGTTTACTCTCCAAGGTAACCCACGTGCTGCGGTTTCTCATCTCAGCTCCTGGTAGACAGGAATTTTTCTTGTTGTTTCATCCCTAACGCAAGGCTGCAGATCGATTATTCATTTTGTTTGACGACTTAAATCAGTCGACTATCGAATTTCCTTCCTTCCAAGTCCTAGGATGTGGCACTCTGTAGCGCCATCCTTTTCACGAAATTTAATTTGGAGCAGGAAGTTCTATTCAAGGACCTTTGAGAATTGGTGTATTTAAAACCGGGTCTTCTATGGACATGCGTTGTGGTGGTGGTATGGTGGCTGATTGGCAAAAACTACGTGGTTTAATCAGAGCATACTAACTCAGTCGGATCTTAGGAGTGAGTTACTTGATGTGTTTGGCGTTGTGAACAGGCTCAATGCAGCAGATATTTCTTCTGGGACGACCTTCTCCAAAAAGTTCATTTGGCTTAAAAAATATAATGTTTTTTCAACTTTAGATAGGGATATTGTTAATGATTAACACCAGTTTGGATAGAGGGTTCGATATAATTTTTTATATCACAGTTAATAACAAGTGAGCCTACTCAAGGTGAATTTGTAGCCGAGTCTAGCATTCTGAAAAGAAAACGAGCTAATGCTACCTTGCAAAGTCCGTTCCTTAATATCTAGCCCTGCTTAGATTTTGCTTTATATTTACGACAAGCACATGGCATTCATTATTTTTTGTACAAGTTATGATACATACATTTTAAAGTACGTGGTTCTTCTGCTGAACCTGCAACATCAATGACAATACACAATTATTATTATTGTTATTGTTGTTCTTGTTATTATTATTATTGTTATTATTATTATTATATTATTATTATTATTATATTATTATATCTTACATAGTGTGTGCATGCAGCAAGGCTGCTGGTATAGGTATGGGTTATGGGTTGCAGAATTAGATATTGTTTTTTTTCTACTAAATTTGCGGAGAATGTGCTTGCAGCAAGGCTGCTGGTATGGGTATGGGTTATGGGTTGCAGAATTAGATATTGTTTTTTCGCTACTAAATTTGTGAAGAATTTCCTCATTTTCCAAACATTTCACACATTGTGGGATCACACCTCTGAAGTCGAGCTAAAACAGCCTCAACTTAATTGAGTCCAACTGCCGTGAAGAAAGTTGTTGAATAGCTTGTGTGCAGCTATTTGAGAGCTTGATGATTGCACACAATGGTGGTGGTATAGTCTTCTGCTGGTTTTCATTTAAAAAATTATGCAGAAAATTTAATTTTCGATTGCAGCTTGTGTATTTCAGTTTTTTTTAGCTTAAGGGGCACCTGAAATTTTACATGGAGACATAAAATGCATGTGCGCTTATGGCATTCTAACTGAGATTCATGGCTAATGCTTTTTTATGTTCTGAAGTTTTTGGTTTCTGTTCATGGGTAAGATATGAATTTTTAGTAATTCTCTGATTTCCTTATAGTAATCAGTATTAGATCTAAAAGATCCAACTCAACATGTCTCGAGCTGATTTCACTATTCCGCATGATGTTCCAGTTTGCTTACTTGAAAGTAGCCAAGCCTTTAAAGAATTAACCGAGAAGGAGAAGACATATGCCCACTATCTTTCAAGAGCCTGCTGTGATGGTGGATTGATTGTGCTCCTGCAGACCTCCCCAGAATCTCCAGCAATCTTTCTGCTGCTCCAACGGCTGTTTTCTTTAGGTGTGGTGTCAGTTAAGGAGGGGTTGAAAGGCTTATGTGATGCTGTAACTGATATTGATTTCCAGGTAGTTCGAAATAGTTTTAATGGTTTTTCACTAAAGATGCAGTTTCACCTGTTCAAGCTGCAGCTAATTATTTGTTTGACTTCATACACATGAGGTTATTTTTATTTCAATTACCAAAAATGGTGAGCTTGTTAAGTTTTTGCATCATCTGCCAAATAACAGGATACTTCATGCTATTTTTTAAGTGTGAGTTTCAGATTTTGGATTAAAAATGTTTGATTAGATTACAATTCAGTTCTTTATTCACAGATTCATTTTACATAGGAATGCTACAGCATTGAATTTCATTCGGCAGTGCAGTTAGTGTCAATTTGTACTATTTCGTGCATTGATTGATCTCTGCTTTTATTTTAGGAATTGTTAGTTTATGCTGCTTCGTTTTATTCAAATATGGGCAATTACAAACATTTTGGGGATACCAAGATTGTTCCTGCTCTCAGTAAAGTAGGTAAACCTAGTTTTTTGAACTGCTAAATGTTGTCATGTCTTGAGATGAAACATCAATCGTCAGTACAAGGTCTATAAATCTTTTACTGGAGTTTATTTTTAGGAGCTTTATTGTATCAAGTTATCTCTTATGAAATTAGAGAACATGTCAATAAACCAGATTTGGTACTTTATATCAAAACAAGGTTGACACTATGGTAAATACATGTAACGTTATTGTAAAGTTCTAAAGTTTAATGTTAATACACGAGAGCATGACTTTTCTTGTTCGTATTGCTTTTTGCTGTAGGAAAAGTTTCAACGTATAATTTGGGCAAGTGAAGCTTATAAACAGAATCAAACCTTAATGGAACGTCTGTGGAATGACGTGTCTGATGCCATTTATTGCTTAAAGCCTAGGTACAGAGCACTTGGTTTGGGTTATGAGGTATGGTAATTTGCTGCTTTGCATTCATTGCGTTTGCTTCCGCTTCAAAGATTCCGCTTTTCTCAACGCTTCTTTGGTATATCAATCATTTGCTTAATAGTGACAGGTTCTTTGGTCGAGTCTATTCACTGGCATGTTGTACCTGTTGCAGTGAGAATAATGCTTAAGAACTTGAATGTTGTCGTTTTTTGCTTTGTTGAAGTGTTAAAATGCTATCATGCATTTAATAGAGTTAGAATTCTTGGCTAGGTATCCTTTTTGGGAACTCAATAGTGAATTGCCTGGAGCAATAAGCATATGAGTCAAAACAGTGAAAGCCATAGAGATATGCGCTTTGCCCATATAATGATATCCGGAATTCTATGTGATCCATTATGCTTGCTTTGCATCATGGAGAATTCTGATCAGATGGCTGATGCCTTACAAGGCTAAAGGAGTCCCAGGTCCCGAAGTGATTCCCCATTGCTTAAGGTGGGTATACATCTAATAAAGATGCTTTCTATATTGTGCTTCTTGCAAATTAGGTACTTTTAAACGTTTTTAGGGTGTTTCCACATACTATTCCAGCAACATAGTAAAGGATGATGTGGTGCTTGTCAATGAGTTTATGCAAGAATTAGTAAGTGTTTATGTGACTGTGTTTATTACATCGACAAGGTTTATGTTAGTCTCCAGATCTCCTTTTCACTGTCTCTTGTCAATGTTCAGAGAGCTTTACCAGCTGCTTTTGCATCTGAATTCTGCAAGCATGCATCTGCTATGTGCCGTGCTTAGAAGAGTTTTATATGTGTCCACTTCTTTCTCAGCACTTGAGTCCGTACAACACACGCCTGTTCAAGTCAAGCAATGGGCAATACCAGCTTTGCCTTGCTTCTGTAGCTGGCTCTGGTTTGTGTGCTTTTTTGTGTATCTTTGGTCCTTTTTGTGTGTGTGTGTGTGTGTGTGTGTGTGTGTGTGTGTGTGTGTGTGTGTGTGTGGGTGTGGGTATGTGTGTGTGGGTGGGGGTATTGGTTGATACTCGTACAGTCATAGATTAAATTACATAAAATAGTGTTATGCAGAATATGAGTCATTTTCATTTTGCTCAGCTGAAAAGTTCCGGGCTTGCATTGGGTGGGTTTGAATATTAGGCTAGCTTCAGGAATGATTTTGAGTTATGCTGTGTTTTTTTTTTCGTTGTAGATGAAGCATGCCCTCTCCCTAATAAAAAGAAAGATAAAATCCATGCTCTGCTTGGTAATCACACTTTCAAAGGAAAGCAAATAACAATTTCAAGAGGCGACTATGATTTGCTTCTAAGAAGAGTGGTGAAAAATTTAGAAAAAGCCATGGTAAGTTGCTGTTTTGTTGTTTATAGCTTTTGAAACACTGGACAATGACTTATAATTACTTATTATTGAGTCCTACTAAATGTAGAATTATTGTAATATCTAATGAACTTTTCTTGCTTGTGTTTGCTTGTGGAGGTTTTCAGCAAGCGGATAAGGTTTGGCGGCCTCTGGAACAGGTTTGCTACTGACGGAGTGTTGTGAAATGAACGCACGAGTTTTACGTATGCGGCAGATCTTTTGGTTACAACGAAGATGGAACGCACTAGGTATACATACACCGTGCTTTGTTAAATGTAAGAACTTCCATATATGGCTAGGCTGCTCATGCAGATGAATGTGGATCTTGACCGTATAAGGTGCGTTGGCAAGTAGCACATGTTTGAGGAATGTCTTTGGCCATACCTGTGGCGTGCGTGATGTTGACGTATGTCGCAAGACCCTCAACACATACTCATATCAAGATGCCTGAATTTTATCAGGTTCTCCTAAGAATTCGGTGCTACCCTTTGCAGGACTTTTTTTGGTGAGACAATTCAGTCGTCATTGGCAGGGCAGTTCATTTTGAAATAAGGGTAATCCGATCGTGAAATCGGCAAATGCATGCATTGATTTGGAGGTCTTTAACTTACAATTATCAGCCGTAAGTCTTCAATTCTGCATCCCATTCGTACACATGGGTACAAGTAGAAGCAGATTTTAAAGGTTGGGGAAGTTTTCGTGTTGGTAGCTATGCCTGCGACTGTTAAAATGTTAGGCATGGAATAAAACATGGTATATAAAAGTTACGTGATCTTTGCGCTGGTATTGCTAACATGTTGTGATTACGTTGGTGATTGCAAAAGCAGGGGTCTAGAACTTGTGCTTATGTGATCTGATTCAAAATTTAGGAGTAAAAGAAATGGTGGCTTAACCTGCAGAAGATGGATTTAGTGATGACCAGCGTAATCATGGCTAATGCGTGTCTGAAAATTTGAATACAAATAATACTCATGCAAGTCTTCGCAGTTGCCCACCTCTGTTTGGATTGGGTGAAGGTGAATTATAAATTATGACACTTTGAGATCTTGAAGCTTAATGGCTGAGGCTGGGGATTGCGGAAGCAAGTAGAAAGTAGAATATCTGATACGATTTCTTGTTGCTAAAGCCTGAATGTAAAGATAAAGGTTTTAGTGCGAATGGTAAGCTGTGTGAGTGATAGGTTCAGGTCTCGTGTGATTTGTATGGGTTCGCCGACGCCCATGCATGATGCACGTGCATGTTCATAGCCATGCGAAATCCCGGAGATGTTACTTGTTCTGCATGTTAGGTTCACGTCGACTGGAAAACTTCTAAAATGTTCACACCAAGGCAATTATGCGCAGTCGTGACGTTACCTCAAATTTCGGATTTGTAATGATTGATTACTTGCATGAGTAGTGAAGCATCCACACATTTTGGTTACATGTTTTCTTGACTGTACTTTCTAACGCAAGTTGATAATTATGCGTGACTTCTTGCAACTCGAAGTTTAGAAATCGCTTTCATATAAGCGTATCACCTTAACAGATTCATTTTGTTCTCAAAGATAAATTTTCCCATGCGTGTGCCTTTGAATTTTTGACATTAATGTTTGTTTGACGAGCGTATGATTTCTATAAACCGACTCAAAAACGTGAAGCGCATGGAGCATAATATTTGCAGGCTTCATGTCAAGCGTCGTCAGAACTGGAACGTGTGCTCGTCACTTGTTCTGCCACATCCACTGCATTTATGAAAATCTGGCTACCCCAGCGTGGAATGGCCAGCATAAGCGATATTTACGTCTGCTCCAGAAAGACCAACAGACAGTTTTGCAGAGTTATCAGGCAGCCTACGACCGAGCATGAGTAGCGAATATTGATATTACATCGACAACGGCCTAGAAATGGTCCACCGCGAGCACCACATGAAGCTGAAAAAGGGAATTAAGAAATTGATTAAAAGGAATTAAGAAATTGAAAGAAATTAAAGCTGCAAATGACGTTTTAGCTTTTCGTATTTTTATTTTAATTTTTATCTAGGAATACGCTGCAAATGACGACGAGGTTCATATGCTGGAGGAGTATATATTTTGCTTCGTAACTGGCTCGATTGAAGCTCACAAGGATGGATCTCGGTTCTGGATTGCGGACAAGACACCTATAATAGAGAGGTACAAGTGGTGCACAAAGTATTCCGGTTGTACTTATGTGCCGCGTTTTCTAAGCACTTGCCTCATACACACCAAGCACTTACCTCATACACGCCAAACACTTACCTCACTCACACCAAACACTTACCTCACACACATCAAGTACTTACCTGATACACACCAAACGCTTACCTCATACACACCTCTGGTATGACCTACGACGTACCCCAAACACCTGCAATTCGCCAACGCACCAAATA
This sequence comes from Craspedacusta sowerbii, assembly GCA_003687565.2. Classification (NCBI taxonomy): domain Eukaryota; kingdom Metazoa; phylum Cnidaria; class Hydrozoa; order Limnomedusae; family Olindiidae; genus Craspedacusta; species Craspedacusta sowerbii. The sequence goes on from QQSS02204047.1 coordinate 8,955, forward strand.
CGTTTAAGATCCACAGCAGCCTAGCCATAGGTGGAATATATTAGATTTAGCTACGCACAGTGTATGAATATATACTATGGTTCATTTTCAATGTAAGCATTATCTAAAAGATCTTCAGCATAATACAACTCGTGTGTTCACCTCGCAAGAATTGTGTACCGTGAAATCCTTTTGCTGATCTCGAAGTGAAATTTTTCATGGGATAGCTTGGTAAGTAATGAAATGGTTAAATCGGGCTACGATTCAAACTAACTTGACTAATTTGACCATTTTCAAACTAATTTGAAATGGTTAAATCGGGCTACGATTCAAACTAACTTTACTAATTTGACCATATTCAAACTAATTTGAAATGGTTAAATTGGGGTACGATTCAAACTAACTTGCCTAGTTTGACTAAATTCAATCTAATTTGAAATGGTTAAATTGGGGTACGAACATTGTTAATTTGACGTAACGAATGTATCATTCTTTTAATAATGATTAGTATCGCCTCTTCTTCTTAAATTTGTCTACTACTGGATGCATGCATAAGTCAGCATGGATGTCAAATGTTTTCGTTGTTAAGGTGGCATGAGCAGCCAGCTTGATGCATGTCGCTTCATAACTCTTTCGTAGTATCTATAACTCCAACTCATCAAGAAGCGGCGAGCTGGAAGAAAAAGTGACTCCCCATACTTTGCAAATTTTCATCAAGGTTTCCGCTGCAAAATCAGGCCAGAATCAGGCCATGGCACGCTTCTTTCAATGCAGTGATTCATCCTGCTAGAAGTTCGCCGTAGATGAGACTTAATCATGGTACCGTTTTGCTGGACACCGTAAGTTTTTGTATGGCATCTGGGGAATGCTGCATGAACGTTTTTATGTCTGAGCAAGCTTGAAGAAATTTGGGATGAAGGTTTTTGTGTCCGGGCAAGCTTGAATAAATGTCGTATGAAGCATTTTATGTCTGAGCAAGCTTAAAGAAATGTGGCATGAAGGTTTTTATGTCAGGGCAAGCTTGAAGAAATATGCTTCCAGTATGTTCTCGAGTGTACTTGATTAATGAGTCGCACTTGGGCCATTCAGGTCACTACATCATAAGAATTCGTCGTGTACTCGTCGATTGCATATGCTGCGAGAAACTTGTTAATGCATTGCGATGGCAGAGAAAGAAAGACTGTCGCAGTACAGGTTGTCCTGCTGCTAATGTCATCTGTTGTACTTGCCTGAAGGTTAAATGCGCATTGCTCCGTCTGATCGTAGTCTTCGCTAGCTTCGTGCCACAATAGTCTATTTCTATACGTGTATGCCCCGATAGTCCTGGACAAACCTTATCATATGGAATACAAAGGCCATAGCAACGTGGTCATCTTCCATTTCAGCTGTATGTGTCGCGTCGCGTCCGTAAGTGTTGTTGCCTTTCCTTTTAGTACGACGGCTAAACCGTCTTCGCCAAGCGTCGAGAAGTTTGAGACTCGTGAGTAGAGGATGATATGCGGTCTTCGTGATTAAGCATCCTGTTGCATCTAACGCGGATTTGAAATCATTTGTCTTCTTTTGTGTGAGCTCTTGCTCAAATGCGAGCCTGGGAGATTGACTTCTGACTGATACTGGAAAAGTGTGAGCGCGACGGATGCCGCGCGTGGGTCATCTCGCTAATATCCCTAAGCAGCGATTGATTAACTCTAAAACCTCATTCTTCACGATACATGGGAATGTGAGTGCTTGCCAAAATGCTTATAAATCGCGTCTCAGTGGTCTGCTGTACTCTCTCTGCAAATGTTTATGACAGCTATCAGCTCCATATTTCCATAAGACTTCAACTCGGACTTAAACGATTTATATCATAGCTGTTTATGACAGCCGCCAGCTCTATATTTGTCTGAGACGTCAACGCAGACTTCAATTTATATGATAAGTGTTGTGACGCTGTCTGCTTTATATTCCTCTAAGAAGTCAACGCAGACTTCGATTTATATCATTCATGTTTAGGTAACATTGATTGCTTATGTGCAGCTCAAAATATGTGATCTTTGGTAACGGTTTCTTGTGAATGCGTGCAGAAGCATATCACTGCCTCCTATAATTGCGTTGAAGGGGATGCTTAGTTTTCTCACAGTTGCTGTCTTCGAGATGAGGTTTGTTCTTCTTTTAGTTACATGGGTTTTATTGAATGTTATCGAGACCCGTACGGAGTGCGAGGGGAGTTCGAAGGTAAAATGTGGCTAGTAGTTCGCTGTGTTTTAAAGTCTCGAAGAGGTTCGTTTTCTGTTGTAAATCGAGTGTAATCAACCTATTCGGTGTACAGCGTAGATATGTCAGTCATATTCATAGACTTTTTTTAGCTGCCACCTCGGATGGCTTTCGTTGAATGCGTATTCGTTCAATGAGGTTGGACCGGCAAGTTTGTTTCTGTGTTTATTAGATATGAACGTTTCAGTTACCAGGCTGAAAGAGCAGTCTTATTGCCAGCGCATCAATTCTCGATTGAGGTGTGCATTGCTTTTCGTCGTATGATTCTGGTTCAGGGTTTGTTGCCATGGTGAACAAGGAGATGAGTGCAAAGTTTCGGGACCTGGTCGTGAGAGCAGAAGAGCTGCTGCCGCTGCTTCCATGGCCGGCTGAGTATGAGAAGGAGAAGTTCTCGAAACCGGACTTCACCTCACTCGACATCCTCACGTTTGCTGGAAGCGGAATCCCTACTGGAATAAACATGCCCAACTGTAAGATCCGCATGTGGTCTCACGTTTGCTCAACTGCCTTCAAAACCACCACCACCACTACCAGCACCGCCATTATCACCATCATTCCCACCATCGCCACTATCATTACCACCACCCACTACTACCACTACCACATCTACTGCTGCTACTACTACCACTACATCTACTGCTGCTACTACTACTTCTACTACTACTACTACTACTACTACTACTACTACTACTACTACTACTACTACTACTACTACTACT
>QQSS02204058.1:0-11907 GCA_003687565.2 Craspedacusta sowerbii
CAGTAATTTGTTGCCAAGGTAAGGCTCGTTTCTCTTTGTCTCTTAATTTGTCGCTCATCGATGGTGTCGCTCATCCACGGGTAAACCGTTGAGAACTGTACGACATAACGACTTGCTAACTAACAAGTACAGAGGCATATTTACATAAAAGTAAAGTTTGGTCTGGCCTAGAGCACCGAATACCGTACAGATAGGCTCATATAAGAACTGGTCAATTTCTTAACTTAGCCAATTTCAAAATTTGTGTGCTCGTGTGATATGAGCCTATCTGTAAGGTGCTCTAGGCCACACCAAACTTTACATTTAAATGATTTAATTGTAATTCCATCTACTAAGTGTCTAATTTCTTGTAGTAAACCGTTTGCCGTTGGCTATTTCGTCGTCACTTCAGTGCCCTGAGCTATCCATGAAAAGGAATAGGTCAAAGATCACTCCGAGACGGCTTACTTGGTTACACAAATTTTATTTTACTTTTAAAATGAATCCGGCATGGCAGCGTCTTTTCTGAGGTCTAAGCAACATAACTTCAAATTTACTTGCATGGAGTGACAGCGTATTCGCGTAAAGCCAATCGTAAATTCCAAAAATTTCGCGATTCATCTTCAGTTTCATTTGCTTCAGGAACTTTAGACCAGGAGCACAGAGATTTCCTGGAATCGGTGTCTTGAGAAGTTCTCGCGGGAATTTTCGGGAATTTTCTTTTAAATATGTCAATGAACTGATTAATTTTGGGAATATCGCCCCTGGATATTCTTTCGTTTCTACAGCATTTTTGGCGTAGCTAGGAAATTCTCGTACTCCTTATCAAGTTTGTGTTTACTTTCCGACGATTAAATAAGCGACTTAAGAAATACCAGCAGCTCTTTCCATGGCGTACGCGATGATATCCGAGCTTGTTGCGTTTATCGCGCGTCACAAATTGCAATTGTGTGGAGTATCCTAGTTGTCTGGGTAATCAAGGTCTCCGGTATGTCTGATGTAATCCATTAATTCAGTTTATATGTAAGGCATTTTGCCCGCCCCATTCCTGCACACTGTGCATGCTCCTATGAATTCCTTATTCTCAAGATCAGCCGGTAAGGTTTGACTTCGATTATGCTTTAACCTTACGCTATATCTCACAAATATTTTCCATCACGATACAACAACATGCTTAGTATTTTCTAGCATTTGAACAAGACAAGACAAGAATCAATTTTTCCCAAAGATCGTGCAAAGAATTAATAATAAGCTCATTCCGTAAAGCGCAAAATGGGAAGGAGGGCTCTTCGTAGCGATGCTAATCAGAATTGAAGATCCCCCCTGATTCTTCTCGAGAGAAGTATGCTTAATCGTCCTTAATACCTATATCCTTGATACTTCTCGAGAGAAGTATGCTTAAACTTTCTTAATACAACATCGTTAAATAAACAAAAATTCGTCGCAACAGCTTTTGGCGAACGTGGGTCAAGCGGGTTGCTAACGAGCACATTAGAGTTAAATGCATTTTAATCAGGCAGTACTTGCTTTGTGCACAAAGCTGCCAAGCTCTGTCTTAATATATGGCAGTTAGGACTGTAAGTACCAGATTTCTTTTGAATTGAGTTTTGCTAATACCGAGCTCTACATTTAAGTAAATAAGTTTGTTTAGGATGTTCGGGCCAACCACGCATAGCGATCGATCACCGTAGGTAACAGTACGTGTCACTTGTATATTCAACTTCCTACTGTTGTCATTTCTGGTGCTCCCGAAATGGTAGAGCCAAATATGATCTTGAGTAGAGGAGAGATTTTAGGAATATGGGCAAGTCATGTTTTTTTCCTGTCATACATAAAAATAGATCTATTCAGTTCTATTATGTCATCAAGATTGAGAAATTGAATTCGTTCAAATAATTTTGACGGACGATCGTCGAATTCAGAACAGGTTATTATCCTGAGAGCCTGCTTCTGGTATGCGATATATTCTTTGTAAGACAGTTCTTATTGCGAAACCCCACGCAAGGCATCCATATGACAGGTGGCTTTAAAAACGGCTGAGGAACAAACTTTTGAGGGTTTTCAACGGAAAGTCATGTCGACTCTTTGATAAATTGGGGCAACTCTGGTCAATTTCTTGGATAGTGTCACAACATGTGGCTTACATGTCAAGGAGCCATCAATCAAGCTCCTAAGTAGTTTAACTTGTTTGAGAGAAATGTTTTCGTGCCTCCAAGGTCAATCGTAAACCGGAGCTCATATTTTTTCCTAGATGGCTTGAAAAGAGCAAAGTCAGCCCTTCTTCGCGTTTAGAGTGAGACGATTTGCTCAGAGCCAGTCAAAGAGATTTTCTACGTCCTTAGATAAAGCCATCTTACGAATAAACATAAGTGATGAGTGACTTAGCAAGATGCTGGAGTCATCTGCAAAATGGTAACTTATCGAGTTCGAAATACCATTTCGTAAGTCATTTATGTATATTAAGAAAAGGACTGGCCCCAGAACGGAGCAGGCATGATCGGAACGATACCGAGAGCTCGAATCGGTCCGTTCCGTTAAGCATCGTTCATTTCGCTCGCTTGGATCGTATCAGAGAGTTTTTCGTCAAACAAGAATCGTATCGTGTCGCTTGTCTTGGAAAACGAACGATACTTTCCGACACTGAACGATCCGGGCGTTTTTGTTGATCGATCGCAAGCGCAGCTTCTTGAGTTCTTATGGTAACGCACGAAATTGATTCAGTGCACGCCTTCTGTTGCTGAAGATTAGGGAATTGCTTTGCTTTGCAGACTAAGTCAATAGTCTGTCAAAGAGGTTACTAAATCACTTCGCGAAACGAATAAGCAGTAGGTATCTTAGCTTGGTGATTTGAGCGAGCAAGGTACGCTGCACCAGTCAATACTAACTACGAATACTCGCGCCTGATATTATATGCTTAACAAATTAGTGATTACGAAAACCTTGCTCGTCTTAGTGCTGCAAAATGAAATAACCAGCAGCTTGGATGTTTGCAAGATTTATAATGTAAAGCATGAACTTTAAGCAAGCAATGACAACAATCGTATGAGAGTTGGTGACAGCCACACAGCTTATCAGATTGGGAATCAATCCTTTCTTTAAAGTAATGCACTTTCAAAAGTTACTTTTATGCTTGAGGAGACGACTAAACTAAGGGGTATTAGTAAACAATTTGTGCTCTTTGGTAATGTACAATTTTCAGTGATGCAAATGGATAAGCCATCTCAACTAGCTGTCGGAATATGTACCAAACAACCTAGTCGGAAAAATACGAAATGCGTTTTAATGAAAATTCAGAAAAACGGATGCATTAAATAGGTACGAAGTAAAGTATTGCACAAATTTAAGTCTCTGGCAGAAAACATGATTAATAGCAGACATCACCAATAAAATTTTAGGGAAGAAGAAAACGCGATCAAAGCGTACCTCAACTAAGCAATATGCAAATTATTTCTGATCATATATTAAAATTGTTGATTACCAGAAAATAGAAATTAAAAAAATTAACAAGCGTATGATAAAGTAATTTAACTTCTAAACATGATCCAAGTGACAATCGTACCCGATCCATTAATATACTCACGTTGCCTATGAACAAATGGTCTTGCCAATAGTATACCAGTAAGGATAGGATGTGAAATGATTTGCTGAGAATTGCTGAAAAGGATCTGATATTAGTTTTAGTTTGTAAAGAAGCTACAGGGCTATTGTTATAATTTAGAAGGTTAATGTTAAAGTCTAAGATAAGGTTAATAAGTTTACTTTCTTTACTGAGTACATTTAGCGTCTGTAATATCTGAGTTCATTAAATCTTTTACACGCATATCAGGATGCTTGTAGATACACCCACAAATAATATTTTTCTTATTCTTTGAACTACGAAGCGAGGCTTTAAACGGTGCTATCACCAGTGGAAATCGTTCATTCTCAATTGTTGATATTTAGCGTTAAACAGAAGTTCTCGCCTAGCAATTCAGCCTTATGCAGCCTCATAAAGACCGCTTTATGTAAGGGATTGTGTGTTAAAACATTTACTATAACTTGCATCAAGTTACCCTTGGCCGTACTCTTCTGGCAGCACGCAAGCTTGGATTTAAAGCTGTGTGCAAGAGAATAGAATATTTGCTGAACCTGTTTTTGCGAGGAATTCAAAGCTGGTAGTTATACCGATATTCATAGTAAAAGAATGTTCTTCGACGATGACCGAAACTTCACCGAATCTGGAAAACCTTGACTAATTGCAAGTGTCTTATTTGTATGCATTACAAAGAGTATTATCCTATGTTTGTGATATGTTCGATGGTGAATAGCTACATTGAAATTAAATTAAAAATAATAATAATGAAACAAAGTCAAAAAAATACATTTTAGTTACATTACGTATTTTATATGTTTATTTTTATTGTATGATTATGCTATTATAATATAATAACATATTTTATTATATCATATTATGCAATATATTGTACCCTACTTTGCTATATTATATTATGTTATATTTTATTATGTTACATTATATTACATTTTATCATATCATAAAAGCTTCAGCCAGGCCATTAATCAAATCCCCTAAAAGCATTACGAATGTCGGTTTCAGCTCGCGAATCAAAGATATGAATCACACCGCGATGTTCAACAACACCGTTTTAAAGGAAGATCTTTTCCCTTAATATAAGTCCTCTTTCTCTCTCTCTCTCTCTCTCTCTCTCTCTCTCTCTCCCCAATAGGCCCCAATAAGCAAGCTCCCTGCACGGTTAGGCTCTGTTCCCGACTCGAACATAAGCGTACGTGAAACGATCGCGCAGATCTTATACAAGCTGACGCTTCGTAAACGCAGGTTACGCGTCGCGCGCTTTAGACATATAAACAGCCGGGGAAGAGGCACACCACTAGAAGCCGAAAATCACCAAGACCACCTACGGACCAATTGGATGTTTTGTTTGGATATACTTCCGAGGTGCGTCTTGGTAGCATTGTCAAACGAACTTGTAGGTGGCGATCCACAAATCGGATACTCAGGTTTCATTTTTTGTAACGGAGTCACTGTCGCTGCGATCCTCATCCCCTAGGGCGGATTTTTGGCACAGGCACCAAACGAGAGAGTCAAGGCAGAGAGAAAATGCACCCAGAGCTGGAGCAGGACATCTAGAGACGGTTGGAAAGGGCTTCATATAAAGTTTTGGCCCCTTATCAGTAAGACAAAAACTCCTTTCTGAACAAAACTAGTGATGGATCTTGACATGTTTGCCGCAACAAACTGATTTGTGCAAATTTGGTCGATTGCCAAGAAATCTTCGGCAAACCATTCAAGGCGGTGCTTAATGGAGAGCCCTGCTCGACCTCTAACTCCGCATCATGCAATGAGATCTCCAAATAAAGCTTTTAAGCTTCTCTCGTGCAGAAGTCGACTAGTTAAAAGAACGTTCAACTCCAGGAAGCATTTAGCCAGCAAAAGTACGCAAACAAAGCGGCGATGCTTTTTGTAAGCAAAATTAAGCGTTATATTGAGAAATCAAATATTGCAACCAACTGGTACAACTAACCCCATTCCTCCGTCTCAAAGGGGGACAACCTGCACCACATGACACATTAACAATGGATTTATAACAACAAAAACAACAACAACAACAACAACAACAAGAGCAACATCAACAACAATTTTTATTTCTCTCCAGATACATGCTGTTTGTTAATTGTGTAATTGTTATATACTGTTACTTTTGAAATTTTCGTTGTCCTCAGAGTTAATCGATTTATAATTCACCGTCTTTGTTATAAATCTCTTGAACTTTCCTCTTTATTTGGCGATTTATATCACAGCCAGTATACCCTCGTAACGGCGAGTGGAGTTCCATGGTGGTCTTGACTTGTAACTTGCCACATAATAAATTAGAGGAATGCTAGAAAACGCAATCGGGCCGCGGGTTGCTGTACACAGAAAGTGTTGGGCAGCAGGGAGAAAAAGGTTGAGAAACCCTGGTCTAATATACAACTGTATCGCCAAATAACGCGCAAATCAAGTCCATAAATAAAAATTAAAAAAAAAGAATAATAATAACAAAATAAAAACCCACACTAACCATATTTAGCCAGGAATAGTACCCTCATTTCTTTTTGAAAAGTTGCTTTGGAAGTAGTGAATTTAACATTAATCTCGGATTGTATTAATATAAATAGGTTATATAGATTCATCTTTGAACTTTATGCTTTTAGTTCCATATTTTTCTGTTCGTCTTGATGGCATTATAAGTGTTGGACAATTCTTCATACGAGTTTTCAAAATAGGCGCGCCATATTTGTTAACTTGATGGAGACACTTTGGAATATTTTTATTGTGCCAGTCATGCATCAAGAGGCAAAATTTAAGCAGAATGACATTTTCGAGTTTTAGTATTTTTAATTGTGAAAAGAGTACAGACGTTGGCTCTTGAAAATCATTGAACGATATTATTCTTAACGCGCGTTGCTGAAGTTTCCATATTCGGTTTAGATCTTGTTTGTCGGAGAGTGCCCAGGTGAGGCACCCGTAGGTCATGTGGGTGTGAAATAAACTGTAGTAGAGTGCTTTTAAAGTCGGAGCATGAAGATAGTGCCGTATTGTAGCTAAAAGCCCGTTAGTACGTGAAAGTTTTTTTGAGAGTTCCGCAGTATGTTCTCAAAGATGAGGGTCCAATAAAGCACCCAAATACTTAGCTTTATTAGATAGACATACTCGTTTATTATTAATTTTGATAGAGCTCATAATCGATCTTCTATTATTATATATCGAATTATAGACCGCTGTTGGATCAATTTAACTCAGATGCAGACATATGAAATGATTTTGAATAAAAAGAAGCTTTTGCAAAACGCGTAACTGCGGTTACCATGTTTGCATCCTTCGTCGACTAGTTAAAAACTGTCCGTTAATCAAAATCTTTGAAAAATCGGCTTTGAAAATGCTTTGAAGTCACTAATTCAAAAGTCATGTTTGGGGTAGGCAACCTGTGTAAGTCTTACAAGCTATTCTGTAATACTGTTCGACAATTCCAGTAGCACATTTCAATTTCATTACATCCGAGAGAGTGAATCTCAACGTCACACACTAGTCCCCATATTTTTACATCGGCTAGTGCTTACGCGCAGCGCCAATCATGAGACTGACTCATGCCCAATCTCAGGCATGGATGACCAGCACAATGCGACCTGCATCTTCGCCAGTCACTTCAAGTCATCCATCTGCGGAGAGACACCATACAGATCGCAACTGCAACTTAAGACGACAAGAAACTCGTTGTCGAGGGTAGGTTTCCGATGCCGGTCAGGTTAAAATTGCCGCCTGTAAGGCCCCGTATAGTTGCCTCTCACACACTTTGCAACGGGCCTGAAACCTGTATGACAATACCTACTGGAAGCTTACCGATGTTCAAAGCCTGACAAGCACGACAATCTCATTTGCACGGAAAAATGGGATAGTCAAATAAGTTTGGAACAATGCTAGGACCACATAAATGCTATGGGCGTAAGATGTAACACGCCCTTGGAAATTTAAGATCATCGTTAACTCATCCAACCGACCGCAATTTTAACTAATAACATAAATCTAACCACTCCGGGAGCATGATTATCTCGTCCACTAATAACAAATGTCATTTCCGAACCGCCGAGAAAGGTATCTTCAGATCTTCGAGACATGTTCAATAAATAATAGTCCTCAATAATAAAGCCGTTTCGTTAATGCCAGACAGAAAAGCAAAATTTGAGACCCAATGCATTGTATACGCTAAAATCCAAAAGAACTTTGCGTGACGGTAGGGAGCTACACAAGCAGCCTCCAGTGACTTGCTACAAAACACAATGAATGGATGACATTTAAAAAAAAAGACAGAGGAGCCGGCAAACTGAACAACAAACAAGTACGAAAGAAAACCACAACATATAATAAGACGTAACATAACATAGCTCAATATAATAACTAAATTACTACAATTACAAATCTTGGCCATATTCGACGAAAAAAGCATAGGCGAATAAGGCCACTATCTCGGACATTTGTATCTTTCATAACTTCTGCTTTGATAGAAAAGTCTAAATTCTGGCAGAAATGCGTGATGTATGTTCTTAATTCAAAAATTTTAACAATCAGTGTTATGTGCATAGGCTGATACACGTGGTAGCGAGACATGGCGACCAGCACTCGACTCAGGATCACATAGGAATGACACCTGCTTGAATAGATCCTAGTGGTAATATCCAAAAATCACCTTGGAGACATGCCCAGAAATTGCCTACAGTTTTCGTAAACGACGTAGCTGATGCTAACAGCGGGCAGAACCTTCATAAAGTTGGGCAACATGCCCCGGTATAGTCCCCTTAATCCATCTTCTCGAACAATTATTTTAAACATGTCCATAGTAGTGGTAGCTCGGACCTTCTCGCCATCGTGAGATTTCGCTAAATTTAAAATTGAGAAATTGTGGAATCTACTCATACAAGATAAGACGGAGATACGTCTTGGCAAAACATCCAAATTGAAAATCAGCTATCTGTCTGCATAGGTAGATCAAGATTGCATTATCAAAGCATTACGAACACTGAAATTTCAGAGCTATTTAAAAAAAAGAACGTTTTCACAACAAGACTTAATGCAGTAACAGTCTTCGAAAACTCTTTCAAGCGCCATGGTGAACAACGTACCAGCGATCTACGACGCAACGGAATTCAAGAACGTAATACAACGAGGTAAAGCCACCGCAAATACGTACTCTGAGCTTGCAACTTCGTTCTAACCAGAGCGAGTGGATAGCTAGCGATCTGGCCGCACGTACTGGCCGTTGACCCACACAAAAGGAGTACAAGATTGCCAGGTTTTTCCTCCTTCTCGTGAGCGCGAATCCACTTCTGCTTTAAAGTCTACAACAAGATCGATGACGAATCAACAAGATCGTTGAAGCCGACAACAAGATGATACGTAGGTTCACGCTGTTACACGCTGTATCGCTTTATGCAATATCGTGTGCACATTATGCCAAAGAATACACTTCCGCCGTATCATTTAACAAACAGCATCCCTGTTAAAGCACAGGCGCAAGACCGGTGAAGGCAAGATCAAGGAAAGCAAAACACAACTCGCGAAAACATCCTAGCCCGCCACTCACCTCGTACACGCACAAGTCGATGCCGGCATACGGAATGATGCCTAGCAAACCCGGTGTAAGGCCCTTGTAAAAAACTCGGGGGCCTTCGTTTTTCAGAAGGCACCGAGCGCAGTCAAACATGCCAGCATACTGGCCTTTCTTCGCGATTGCTAGCCTCGTTTTCATCACCTAAACGAGAAGAAAAGAACAAACACTTCATTAAAATCCCGTACTCAGAACGTTAAACTATAAAGCCAAGAAATAACGCGCTGGCTAACGAATATGATAGTCGCACTAAGGCAACTCGTCGTGCAATGATTAATCGAGCAGCAGTGATGATGATGATGATGATGATGATGATGATGATGATGATGATGATGATGATGATGATGATGATGATGATGATGATGATAATGATGATGATGATTCAATTTACCCCAAGGAAAAAAGATAAGAAAATGGCAAAAACTGGACCAAACCTCCATAGGGTAAATCGCAGTTTGAGAGCAGATTCCAGCCAGCGAACCAGCGATCAACCGATGCGAACTAGTCAGCTGCTTATCCGAACAACCTTTGGACTCCATGAATAGCGCCTTGATCTAAAGAACGCAAAAATAAGACCTCGTACAGACATGACGCGTGGAGAAAACACGGGAACCAAACAATAAACAGGAAACATGTCAGGTAACAAAGAGTCAACTGCCAAGCAGTTAGCACCTTCACGAGTACCATGGCTCTCTCTCTAGCTATCAAGGGAACTAAAAGCTATGCAGAAGATACTAACATCAACCCCAATGCACTACTTAAAGTTCATAAACCCTACACATATACAGTCAGCAGCCATATTTCTATTGCACAGACAGAACCTCGCAGACAAGCAATGCCTCAGAGTAAGAACACAATAACAAAAAATCATTTGTGCTTACTTCACAAATGTTATCTATGAAGCAGTTATTACGCGGCTGCTTCAGGTTAGCATTTACGCAGTAGTCATAATACGATAGTAGCGGTAGTGCAAACTTACGTGTTCATACGCGAAGAACTTGATCGACGATTCGGGAGCAATTTTAAGCGTGTTAACGCCGTTGCCTTGCCAGAGCGACATCACTCCTCCCTCCTGCAGCATTTTCTTGAACATAGACGCAATGGTCGTTTGCTTGCTACTTCCAGCCTGCACCTGAGATCAAAAAGGCAACAGCACTGTACATGCAAGTCATCCACAAAGAAGATTTATGACATAACCTGACATGACATTCATGACATAGTCGCAAGTAACATACAATATCCAGAGAGAAAAATACATAGCAAGAATCGAACTGCCAATCTTAATGACCACTCCTAGTACTAATAAATATTAATCTTCGAAGATAAACAAAATGTACAGTAGTAGACCTGCTCTCTATGCAGCCGCTCGAGTAGAAACCAGGCACAACGATGGCTCCGATTACAACCCCGGTGAAAGTTGCACATAATGGTGCACATCACGTGTCACAGGGCAACAACGGAAACAACGCAAGATATTTTGCAACTAACCTGCAACATCACTTTCAACCGGTCAAGAGGAGCTGTGCATGTTCGAGAAACTACGAGCATAAAACAAATATATAAGATAAAATAACTCTACTCTCATCCTAAGTATAGTGCACGAAACAATGAGATTTACCACGAGAAAATTGGAAAAAGGTCAAAGAATTTTGTTAGAAGTTTATTGTCATAATTTATTAGCAATGAAGGCACGGAATTTACTAGCGAAAGTCTAAGTGGTAACGTTCTCAACAGATCTTGGTCTTTTCTTACATTTTTTTTTTCGATTTGCTCCACAACTGTTTTCCACGTTTCGTGGCGCGCAGCTTGGACTTTCGAAGAATAAAAGATTTTATGAGATGCGAGAGCGTGCGGATTTTTCAGAACTACCCCTACGTGACTTTCTATACAGTTCCCAAAGTCCGTTATCAAATTTGTTCCTAGCAAATTTATGTTTGAGTACGTACCTGTTTCAACCGCACAAAGTAAACGCAAAATCAAACACTAGTTTATGGCATCAGACACACACAAGCCTACATGCAGAAAAACACAGAAACACACACCAAACATGTAACAACAACAACAACAACAACAACAACAACAACAACAACAATAACAACATAACCACGAACTGTAACGACACAAGGAAATGCACACAAGCACACACAGGACACACATCGCACGCGCACATATCAGAACACCGGAACACCCACACTCAAATGCACACATGCACACACATTCACCCGCGTCAAACCTGGAAACGCACACAGAAACCGGTCATGCACCACCCACAAGGATGACCAATAACAAAAACAGACGGTAAATCTTACCCACACCGGCCACTCCTCCAGCCAACAACTGCCGCCACCACATGCCCGTAACCTTTTCCTCCTCCGTGAAATCATCAGGCACGACCATGTCGTCTCCGATATCGATAAACTAACAGCAAAGAAAAAGCAAATGACTGCGTACAGAGAAGGACCTGTGTAAAAAAATTACTTACCGGCGACAAAAACGGCTGAATAGTCAGCTCCAGTCAGTTTTAAGCACAATTTATTTTTTGATTTCTTCTGCACACTTTCATGTAAAGGATCGCATAGAATGGTAGTACGACAAATAAAGAAATAAATAAACATATATATATATATATATACATATTTCTAGAAGAAAAATCAAAGAAGTGAAATTACAAGAAAATGACTGAACAAAACCAAATCCAAACGTGCAATGCGACTCATTGAAGGCAAAGCTGTTTATATTATATATATATATATATATATATATATATATA
>QQSS02204069.1:0-24511 GCA_003687565.2 Craspedacusta sowerbii
CTCACTATTCTAGGCATGGTGCCTCGGATGATGGCCTTTTCTTTGACCATCGCTCTCGGTAGTTTAAACCTTTACAGTACAGTACCGGAAAAGCAGCGAGCACAGCTACATAAACTGTTCACACAGGCAAAATAATGGCCCTCTGACGCAAAGAAGAAGCAATCAAATTCAAGTACGAGCTTACGGATTGCAATTTTAGCAACCGAACATTGAAAAAAAAAAAAATCGATCCCTATACAAGATACTTGGTATTTTTCCTATGCGCGTCAAATAACTCTCTGCTTCACAACTGACAGAGAAAAACACGACCGACATTAAGGCACTTCTATTTTCGCTTCACTAGCGCTCGTGTGTGTCTCGGAAAGAAATATCAAATGAAAGATGAGCGTTACAAAATTAGCCGATATGTAAATCAAAGAAGTTCTGCACAAGGATTTAATCACAATCCCCGAACGAAAAAATGTGGAGACGTACTTTGGAGCTTGCGTACAAGAATCTAGAGCCAGGGAGAGCAGAATATATCGAACAAACGTCTATGCAATAAGGAAATCAAAAGGTAAAGAGCTCACTGCTCGAACAGGAAAGTGGCAAAGATCCGACCGTCCATAGCAAAGTCTTGGTTCACTGCCGGCAACAAGTTCGTGTCTAACATCCTAAGAGCAGCAGCTCCGATCTGAAGTGCTGGGAACCATTCCGCGTACGACAGTTGGTCGTCACACCGTTGCGATTTCGCGAGCAATCGCGAACCCAACTAATCATTAAAACTAGCCATTCAGAGCACTACAAAGTACCTTGCATTCACTGCAAAAGTACCTTGCATTCACTACAACGAGTGTTTATCAGGTAGCTAATAATAATAATCGTCTTCCTACCTAGGACTAGCGCCATACATGACAGGCTGGTTTTCAAGCACGGGAAACTGCCAAAGAGTTTGGAAGTCTTGGTACAGCTTTCATCTGCATCGGGGCTTTTCATCTGCTAATCGACGCAGCAACGACAAGCGCTCGAGAATTGCTCACGGCTGGTGGTAATGCACTCGACATTTGTTTCAACAACAAAAGGCTGTCCGTGGAATCCGCAACCTGGCCAGACGCCTCAGCCTCGTTCCAGCGGAAAGCGCGGAAGGAAACTCTGCCAGAAGTGATCCTGGCTTTACACTAACTTAATGAATAACACCCGACATAGTGGCGACTGGGAACGAATTCCAAAACAGGAATCTGAAAGGGATGGATTCTGGTGATCACCAGACGCTTTCAAAAACATTCAATCGCCATATGTGTTTAGACAACCCACAGCTAGCCCAGATTCGACCACAACCTCGTCTAATACGTTCCACAGAGGAAGAAAGCGAACCCCGTCCTTCGACTTCTAAAATTCTCTTCCATTGAAGTGAAATGAAGTGAAGTGAAGAACAAAGAAGCGATTTCTGATTCACCTTATCATCCACAAAAACGACGGGTTACTGTCAATACCAACATAATAACAAGTCACGTGCTTCCGTCAATGGCCTTGGCCTGAGAAGGACGGCGATCGGAGAACTACTACCATGCACCCTACGGTGCAGGTCAACACAATCGCAATGCGCGAAAACAAAGCAAAAAGGTATCCAACAACAACAACAGCAACAAACCAAAAACAGCGACAACAACAATAACGACAAGAACAACGACAACAAGAGCAGGAGCAGCACCAATAAAACCAAGACCGAGAGAATCTGGTTTGGCAATCTGCGTCGCGCACGCGCGCGAGTGTGTGTGTGTGTGTGTGGGTGTGTGGGAGTGTGTGTGTGTGTGTGTGTGTGTGCGAGTGTGTGTGCGTTTGCCTGTTGTGCCTGTGTCTAGGAGAGAGAGGGTCCGTGGCATGTACTTGTGGGCGTACGTTTATACAACAGCGTTGGCAGTAGGCACGTTAGCTTGCTGGGATTTAATCTTAAAAACTATCAAACTAAATAACCAGAATTGGAGCTTCTGAAGTTTACTACATCAATGGCTCAAAGTCACGCAATATCAGCAAGGCCTGATCCCCAGAAAACTCTGGGTTTGTCAATGCACATACACATTTTTAGCAACACCCGGAATAGAATGCAAGATAATGCGACAACATTGCGAACTATAAAAAAAACTCAAGCAGCATTGAAAGAAAACGGAAGCTTCCCTCGCGAAGAGAAGAACTACCGAAAACGCAAATCACAAAAAAAAAAAAAAAAAAAACTTAAAAATGAGGTTAAGCATCATACCAAGCAGCATTATAGTAAGCGACTTCTTAGTAAACATGAGTTAGACATAAATCGATACTCGTCGTTAGAAACCTAAATAAGTCTATCTATCACGCGGGCTTTAGGCCGTTGAAGTTTCCATCAACACTGGTCTTCTGGTGCAGGACAAGTTCTTGACGCGTCCATGTGTCATGCACAAGTCCTCCTTGAGCAATTGTTTGTCATGACATGCATGATGCCATTCAATATTAATCAACTGCTACATAGAACCATACTGATTATCTATCAATGCATCAATTTGCAAACTGTTCACAAATCAATCAATTTATTCGGTAACTTATGAATCAATTATGTACTTGCTCCTTTATTTAGGGATTCCAGACACGTACATGCACAGGGCCCCATCAAGAGCGACGTCTGAGTCTAATTCCCGTTAGAATTGATGTCGGAGCTTATACATATATCCGTCGTGAACCTGATAGTTGACCATGCCAAATTTTACTTTCCCAGCTTATCACAAATTCGGGACCTGAAGCTTACAAACTTATAGATCGAAGATAAACGATACAAAAACGCTATGCAACAACACCTACCGTAGTTTTAACTTGTCCCATCTCGCGCTCAGCGACTGGGCAATATTTTTCACCGCATTAAGCTGGTGCGCTGAGTGCATTTGGCTTATGGCATGCGTGATCTGCTGCAAGGCGGCAAACGTGCTCTGCCAAACTGATAGCTCCTCCAAGAACCTCTGCAAATAAAAATAAAAATTAAATAAATGACTAAATAATAATAATAATAAAAACAACAAATAAACAATATAAACATACTAATAAAAACAACTTTGAAAAACCTTTTCAGGAAGGAAACTAATAATTATAAACAGAAAGGCTTCAACCGTTTCAAAATTAGCAATCGAAATAAACAGTAAACGCGCATTTCGCAAGCATAAATGGCGATCAGAATAACTTTTACACCTTTACATAAACATAGAACAAAATTTGACAACCTTTTAAGGACAAACCATCGTAACAATTCAACGGGCAAAAACAAAAGAGTCACAAATCGCAGCTTTCAAAAATCTGCACAAACCTGACCACGACACGCAAAGCATTATTAATTCAACTTATCAAGCACTTCACAAGACTGACGAGGTAACTCACCTTGTGGTCTGATAGCTGGACTTCCAACTCATTGACAGTCTTCCCGACTGCCCTCTCTTCGTCGAAGAGCAGCTCGGTCTTACGAATCCAGCTCTCGAGTTGCACACGGAGCCCGCTGAAGCGTCTCCAATCGCCTGAATCCAATAAACATTGGAACGAATCATTAATCGTATATCAATCCTCCTCCGAGCTAACAGATGGGGCTAATTCCCAAATCAGCATTTATTGAATAACCGATAAACATTTACCAAGTCCTTACCTAGAAGTTCCTCAAGCTGCTGCCCATTTGAAGCGACTTTTGCACAAACCACGTCCCAGTGCTCGTTCAACTTCGAAATCTTATCGTCGATGGAGTACTTCGCTGAGTCAGAACTACTGCTCATGCTAAGAGATGCACCCATCTGAAGAGTATATTCGAGAAAATTCTTCTGCTCTTCCATTTCCAACTGAATGGTCTGCAAATAGACGATGAAACAAGTGATATTCCGCAGGAGTAGACTACTCCAACAGCAAGCAGATGCCAAAGTCAATAAAATTCTATAACGTGACGACAACAACACATCGATTTTAAACCAAATTGCGACGAAATGAGGAGAGCACAGGAACTTACTTCTTGCTTCTGAAGAGCCGAGTCCATGTCATCCACGTCACCCACTACCACAGTCATCACTTTTAACTTGGTCTCGATGAGTTTAAGCCAGTCATGGAGCTGAGCTACGTTTTCATCAAACGCATTTGTCGAAGAGTAGTTGGCCGACACTGAAACGAAGAGGATGCCTTACAAGCAGAAGCAGAAAACACAGATTGCCAAGCATACGCAAATATCAGGACAGCGCCTTCTTCCAGGACGGCGGCATAGCCAAGTTTCAGCAAGCTTTAAGGGAACAGAGAGTATCGTACCACTCAGTTTATATTCCTCTTTAAGTGATCCGATGCGCTCGAAATCGTCAAACGGCGGTTCGAAGTCTATGGCTCCCACTGACTCGTCTCCTTTCAATACCTCTGCAACCACGACCTCTTCAGTCACAGGCTGCTCTCGCAGCTGAGAGGCTAGGCGTATGATCACCTGCCAATCAGAATTCAGTCGGGCAATCTTCTCGCTGACGTCGGATGGGAACCGACCACTGGCGAGCTCGCCTTCCTTCTTGAGATCTCGCAGGAGACTGTTGATGGACTCGACGTTAGACGTCCTAGTTTCCAGAGCTTGCTTAATTGTCTGAAAAACAACACACACAACGGGAAAAAAGAAAAAAGACGCGGGAAAACCGCCTTAACCATTAAGAACCCCCCGATGCTGCAAAAAAAGCCCGCCCAGAAGAAATAAAAAAAAAAAAAAAAAAAAAAAAAAAAAAAAAAAAAAACGCCAAAAATAATCAAAACTCAGGTACATCGGGATCCACGTTGAAACCGGGTTTTCCGGACGCCTGGCCTTCGAGCAAGTCTCTGGTGACAGCCATCCAAATTGACAGCTCCTCGAGCTCTTCAAGAAACCGTGTCGCGCGAGCCAGCTTACTGTCGACCGACGGCCTTCTGTTGCCTGAAACATTGCAAGAAAGAGAATAAACAGAGCGCGGAGAAGAAGATGATGGCTGAAGGACATGCACACGCAAATGCATCATCAAAAGGACGGACATGCGAAAAAGCGAAAAGAGACAGGCAGACCGTGCAGTCTACATGGAAAGCGGAGACTATGCGCAGAACTCAAAAGAAGGCGGAACGATTCAGTCAAAAATTTATTTCAAGTCGTTTCCAAAACCTTCCAAATACGCTTACCAAGCCCAATGCTGACTTCGTGCCACTTTTCTTGCAGTTTCTCGAAATTCAATTTCACAAGTCGGCGAGACTCATTGCTTATATCTCCACGACTTAACAGTTGTTTCGACAAGTTTTTCAGATTGAAGAGAGCCTCCTGCTTGAGACTGAATTCGCCTTCTGCAACCTACAGCAAAAAACAAAACAAAACAAAACTGCGATGACGTGGCAACCAAACCTTACATCCAGCAACCCAAACACTATTCTAAACTATGCTGCAGATATGCTATGCTGTGCTATAAATCAGGTTTAAAAAAAAAAACGATGATAACAAATTGTAAATAGAAACCACGATAACTGCCTTGCCAGTCATTAAAACAACAACAACGGAATACAGAAACGAAGCAGGAGAGTTCAGAAAACCAACATGCAGCTTTTCTGAGTACTCTTCTAAAGCGTCTTCATCCACAGGATGAGGATTCTGCTCCGAAATCAAGTCTTCCACCTGCACCAACCAATGTCGGACCTTATCGCACTCCTCCATGAATATCTTCACATCATCATCTTCGTGAGCGGCTCTGAAACAAATCACCCACCATCAATCACCAACCACCCCATCATGCCACATACTAATAAACAAGTTGCTCCACAGAGCTGCCAGCAGAGCGTATAACAGGCGAGCTCGGCCTTAAACACAAAGCCGAGAGAAAAACTTAACTACTTGAGCAAAACCCGACTATTCATGCGCAATTTAAAGACTGGCACGGGACTACCGACGAGACTAACATTTATGCTGCGTTGTACCATACAACAAACTTGGGTTATAACCTGGAAAAGGCGCTTGACAGCAGCGCAGCTAAGCAGGCACAAACGAACGCAGGATAAGCAAGCAAAACACGTAAAGCAGGCGTAACGTATGCAACGAAGGCAGAAGAGTGAAACGCGCGGATGCAGGAAGAGTGAAGGAAGAAGTTTCAACAAACAAAGAGCACATTGAAAACCCAAAACTTTTCTACGGAAGAAGCGAGACCTCGGCACCTGCAATTTCGTCCAATTCTATTAATACTACTGTAAAGCGTAACAACGAGCGCTTCCCATGAAACTGTTGTCCGAGCCGTTTCTTACCGTGCTTTCGTCTCGGATATCTTCCCACTGATTACAGAAAACCGGATGTTCACGTCATCAAGCTTACGCTCTAGAGCCTTCGAGCCGGCAGCATCTACATTCAATGCTTTAAGTCTGGCCTCGCTCGCTCGTAGGTCCTCTTCCAGCTCCTGAAGAACATGAAAAACCGTGCGCTGGCAATAAAGACCGCCGCGGAGAATGCTCTCAATAAACCCAAACCATTCTCAGCATAGCGCGTTTCTGATGAGACGCCTGCAAAGCCTGCAGCAACGTTCTGCGACTGGAGGTGGAATTATATGATGAAAGACTTGATAATGCAGAGCGTGACTAACCGTGACGATTCTTACGGTGGATAGTCCAGAGATACGTAAACAGAGAGCTTTTTCGCGTCGGACAGCAAAAAGCAAATCCCCAACCAGCATGAGACCGCTACGAGGCCTGGGAAATTCTCCAAATCTTTGAATTAATTTCATTAATTAAAAAATTTTAATCACTTAAATTACGATGTCAAAAACGAAACGACGCGGAGCACGCTGCCGCTGATTGACATAAAGGGGTACAGCCGATTCACACACACACACACCTCACGTTCACTATCAACATCGAAAGACAAGGCAAGCCTCTTATCATTAACTCTGATTCGTACCTGAAATAAATACGTCCATTCATTTACTCTCCTGCATTTTAATGGGTTAAGCAACTACATGCAGAACTAGTCCATCTAAGAGTCTCTCTGCAACCAAGGTGTCCAAGAGATCAAAACCCACATGGCCCGTTCGCAGGATAAAATCTTCAATTTGTTTACGCCAAATTTCGGCAAAATCACTTTTGGTTAGGAATGGATTACTAGAGCTACTGACGGCGGAGCGAACCATTTTATTGGCTTAAAAGGCAATCCGTAATTACCACCATGAATAAACAGCTTTTCTTAAGATGCCATCCCTTTTTTATGAGGTTTGCATGACCATGTTTCCTCTAGCGCGTTATTACACACTTCACCATAAAGCCTGCTGAACGCAGATGGCTTGTGCAAGACACAACTATTCAGCTTTGGAAAGATCAATAGATTCAGGATTCAAGATTCAAGATTCAAGATAAATAAATAAATTCTTGACTTTTGAATCAATAGAGATCGCACTGGAGATCACACTAGAGACCGCACCAAAAGGTTAAACTATTCAGAGAACACAAAGTTAAACTATTCCTACACTGTACTGTCAATTATGTACTTATATGGCACTTTACCGTCAATCCGGAAAGCTCCGGTTGCCTTTCGTCTCCCTGGTGGAGGAGGTTAATGCCGAAAAGGTCTGCCTAGAGACGAGATGTCGAGAGTCTGAGGGTCAAGGTGCGTCAAAATTTTGTCAGGTAATAAAATCAGTTAAGAAATGGAATGCTGCGAAAGCGACTGACGGTGGTCCGAAGTCAAGGGGAAGGAGCCGTCATGCGTTGTCCATACGGGGAGGCGTGGCGTTGGGTTAGGGGCCGCGGCACGTTGGCGCAGCAAGCAGGATAGGACAGGCAGGCGTGATCTGCAGGTGCAATGCGGTAGGGAGACTTAAGAGGCAAAACGGGCGCTCAGGGCAGCCCAGCAGGGCGTTAAGGTGCATAGGCCAGATGGGAGGGCGCAGAGCAGAGAAGTGTTTCTTTGGGTGACTTGCTTTGACTGTCAGGTGGATCCATTAGACTTATCGTGGGACCAGTCTTGGATGGTTTACGTTCACCTGCCAACATGCGGCGGTGGGAATATAATTTGAAGGCTTATGTCGGAAGCTGTGAAAAGGCGCGGGCATCTCTGGAGCACCAGCGTTCAGCACTGTGGCCTGCAGACACTTGGTGACATAATCACGTGCAAAGCATGCTATCGGAGGTCTCAATACGGGTTGTGGTACAGCTCGTGGAGTTCGGTCCACAGCAAGTGAAAGGCATTTCTTTCGTCGGCGATGGGTACAGCGTCAAGACGCGAGCGGAGACCTTACCAGGTACTGAAGGCATCTTGTCCTCTGCGTATGATTGGGAGGTATTGGGGTGGATGAGAGCAGCACTACTCTCAATGCAGAGGGTGCCATCGCCTAATTGAATCCAGACCTGTTTTTCCTTTCTGAGAGAGAGCGCAGGATTGTTATGGTAGGGTTGACCGTGCTTTTGGTTAATGGGCCGCGATACTAGCAGATACTAGCATTCGTAGGGTGCTCAAAGCTGGATGCAAAGCAGGATCGGCATGGGATTTTCAGAAAGCCATAAGTGGCACCAGATGGGAAACTACTTTGAGAGTCAGATGTTTCTGCCCAAGGAAAGACCGAGACTTCACTGGCGCTGGTTGCGACGGTCTGGACTGAGGTCTCCCCACTAGGTGGTTTGGAAGTTCATTACTGGTCGTGGCCATGTAGTTTAATGAGGGTCTATAGTTGCTTGAACATCAATAGGGAGGGGGGTGGGGGAGGACGCTGCAACATGTCGATATGGTGGGCCAGCCAGACGGAGGTGTCCAGCACTTAAATTGCCGAAATACCTGTAAGGTTTGGCGTGCTGTCGATGACTCTTTGGTGTTCGCGGCGTCCTGGTACAGTCTGCATTGTTACATGTCTGATTCAATACTCTGACAACCAAACAAACAACAATGCAAGTCCGCGTAAGGTAGAAACATGAGCGTTTAGGACGCTAGTGATGCTTTTGATTAAGCATGTCAAAGGTGGTACGCTGAGGACGACCAAGCGTGTCCAGTTCGCAAAAATGTCAAAGAAACACTGATCAAATTAACCCGACCTCAACTTACACCATAATCAATTAACTCATGCGCTTGACCTGACGGGTCGGAAAGAACCTCTTCTGCATAGCTGAGCCAGTGCAGGAGCGCGTCTACTTCGAGTGCAAGACCATCTGCCACCACCGTTGGGTCAGCAACAGGAGACTGCAACTGCCTGAACTCCCTGTTCACTGCATCCCAGTGTGAGCGCATTGACATAAGACCCAAGTCGATCTCGTGCATCTCGTCTGGGGTGCAGATTGCTACGTAACGCTCGCGAAGAATCAGAATGTTGTTCAGCTCCAGACCCATCTTGCCCAGCCGATCAGACGCATCCTGTAAAAATAAAGCGAAAGCTCATCACTGCAGCACCACTGACTAACAGTGCGCCCATAACCAATCAATTTTTAAAAGTTTACTGATCAGATTCTGACGCAACCCAAAGGACAAACATTTACGCGCAATGCTTTTAAGTTAAATACCTGCCAGTTTATCGGAACGGATTTTAATTCTCTTGATCAAAAAGCATGCTAACCGCCCTAGCACTTTCGACAATAGTACGAACGATTCACTGAGTGCGTGATATCCGACAGCATTGCTTTAACGACCTAGCAGGCAAGGAAAGAGTACCGATCCAGCCGTTATCTACGAGCCGAAAGATTGGTAAGGATTTCAGGCCAAGATAAGGGCACCAAAGATCTTTCCAACAGCACGCTCCTTACAAATTTACAAATTATATGGCTGGCTTATCCTATTACTACCCGGCATCTTCACCTTCGCATTTAAGAACACAAGCCACAACAAAATTAATCGGTCTTCATCTGGATACCCATGAATTGCCTAGCCTCGATAACCTTCACACTTGTTTCACAATTGCACGCAGGTGTCGCTCAATTTGGAGTCTAATTACTTAAGAGACAGGTCATTGCTGACGATCATTCCCATCTCTCTCTTAAAGTGAGAGATGGGAATGGGAAGTGCAGTGCGCCAAGACAAAGTCGAAGACGTTCTGGCTTTCCTTTCAAACACGCAACTTCTAAAGATCTGTATTTCTGCTTGTTTCTGTTTATCGTTTTTTTAGTTCTCCGAGAAGATGGTCCAAAAAAAGGAGCGAAACGTTGCAAAAATACAGGCATTTCGAAAAGGAAGTCTAGCTGTTGAGACTTTAATCTACAGACGTAGCAATGCAAGCAACATACTTACTCGATCACGAATTTCAAGAATTTCGTAACGTGCACGCAAGGCCAAAGAATCAAGCCTAGTACTGGTCACTTCAGAGATCAATAAAACGTGACAAACCTCTAATCCAGCTATGTCATGGGCGGCAACGCCCTTAAGACACTGCTCAAGATCTGCTATCCGTTCACATGCAGCGCGAATGTCCTGAATAAACTCATGGCGGGGTTTCACAGTCCTGTCCTTTGAAGCAGGGCCCAGCTTGTCGAACAGCCAACGTATATCAGTCACAACATGCTTCTTCACAAGAATATCTTTATCTAAGCATATAAAAAAGGTGAACTGCAGTCTTAAGCATACGACTTCAAGTATTTCCAATTTTACCTATTGAGCTCAATGTATAGTCATGGCCGATTTCACACAACAATTTATCATACACAATTCTCCAGTCACTAGCAGCTAGAAAACATACCGACTTCCTTTGCTAGGGTCATGGCACTGACAGGCACTTCTTTCAGAACAGCACCTTTGTCTTTGCTTAGCCAGGCATCGATAAAGTAGCAATACAGACGCTCTGACAGCTCATCGAGGACGTAGATGCTGCTCAAGTACCACGCCGGACTGGCACCTTCGTTGTCATGCCAAACTCTTAGCTTTGTCAGTCTACCAAGCCACGGCTGGTCGCGAAAAGTAAACAGATCTACTTGACCAGGCTGGAACTTCTTTCTTCGCGTCTCAGACTGACGCAAGTTGAACTGGTCACTGTTGCCATACTCTCCAAACAGCTTCACGCTAACATTAGCTCGCGTATCTGAGTCTGGCAAGTCCCCAGTCATAACACTGATCTTGTAGTTTGTTACTTATAAAGAAAAACAAAGAAGAATCAGCAGTAGCTGTGTATAATTTGGCATTAGCGTATTAAAAATGGACCAAAATGAGCTGAAATAACGACTATCAATATGCCAGATAAAAGAAATATCTTTGTCAACACATTCTAACCTTTCTCTTCGGGTCGCTGATACTTTTCAACATACGAAACGATGGACTTGAATCTCTTATTCAAATCGATAATTTTTGACTTGGGAACCACACCAGAGGAACAGCTGCGCGAAAGCTGTTCAGCCCGAGCATTGACTGCTTCAATTTCTGCCGCATTTTTCTCAAAATTCCTTTCCACCTCCTATAAAGATTTCCCGTGCAAATTTCATGACACAAATAAACTTTGTGCATAAAATGCTCTCAAGTCACATAATACGGATCAACAAGCAGAAGCATACAACGATATATATATATATATATATATATATACATATATATATATATATACATATATATATATGTATGTATATATATATATATATATATATATATATAGATATATATATATATATATATATATATATATATATATTATATGAGAGATCAAGAAATGGCAAGGTACCTTCAACGATTGCGGGGCACGCTTGCTTTGAATAGCTTCTTCGCATTTCTTAAGCCAGTCATCGACCGAAGACAGATCCTGCTGTAATCGATAGAAATTGTAGTCGATTTGTTTTGCACTGTGCTTCTTCAAAGCGATGCCAGTATGAAGGCCACTTAGCTTTCGCGTCAACTTCCTCACAGTCTCTTCACTCGACCTGTCAGATGATACGGCAGGTTCATCTCGAGGCTCAGAAATCAGGCGCTCAATTTTGGGATGCAGTTCGCTCAGACGCTCTTCCAAATCCTGTAAAAAAAAAAACGAAGTTGAACAACTTGAATTATTGAAATAACGAACTTAGCAAGGGTCGCCCACCGTTGCAGAAAATACTGCATTCCAAGCGCCCGATAACACTGATCAGTCATAGCTATTGCTCTCTGTGCTAAAGGGAATTCCCAATGGCGACAAAAGAGAAGGTGACTGTGCTAAAATAGACAAGAACTAATATATCTCACCAAACAACGATCTGGCAACCTAACAATGTAGCCAGGAGCCGCACTAACTACATTACCATCATAACACATATTGAGCCTACCACCACCTTCGCACTCCCTGCCTCGATTCGATCCTATCGACCTATGCTCGCTGAAAAATGGTATGCTCTACATGTGCAGCTCCAATAACAAGGTGCGAAGGTAAGAATCCAAAACCAGAGATTTTCCTACCCACTTCTAGGCATCTTACACATTTGATGATTTTTAAAAAAATTTAAAATTTGCAAGATGACACTTGATCACATGTCGAACACTTGACTTTTTCTTACCTGAAGCGGAACAACTAGCTGAGACTAAAAGATCTCATGTGAGTCTTACCTCGATGTCTTTCTGCACTCTGTTCACATCGCCCGGGCTAGGCTTAAGTTCATATAGAATTGTCTCTATCTCTTCTATTTCAATTATCATGTGCTGTAAACCGCGAAGATCTGCATACAAAAAAAAAAAACAATCAAATTAAAATACATAAAACTAGTTTTGCCAACATTACACACCGAGAAAGGGTTTTTACAAACAAGGGTTTTTACACTTTGGGAACAAACATGTCAACATGAGTTTCAAGCAATAAAATTAGTGCTGAGGTAACACGAAGAGGAAAACAGATAGCAATCCACTTAGAATATGGCGCAGATATAACCCTACATATATTCAAATACATTCAAGCAAAACACGTCGCAGATACATAATCAGACCATAAACTGCTCATCAGAAACTGATTGAATGTCATTCGTCATCTGCCGGATCCTTAATTTTCTACACAGGCAGATTCCAGATCATTTGCGACTTGCAAAGCAATCCACGGAGAGAGACCCTTAACTTCAAACAACAAGAAGACAAAACGATGGTCATCAGCCAGTTTTAGGATGGCCTAACTTGAAGATAACTACGGCATCTTCATAAATTCTAACTTCGCTCAACTTCCATTTTATTTCCAGCTCGTATCATCTCCAGTGTGACCGATTTAACGAAGCGACTACTTACAAACTGATTAAGGCTCCCCGCTGATGCAAATTGACCGCATCAAGCGCCAGTTTCATCATTTGCATTTTCAACAATGAATCAAAATGCGGCTGTACCAGGGAGTAGGAAAGTAAACCAAATGGTTTGCAAGAGTTGTGCTTACATAAATACAGAGCATCTACAACAACACGTTTCACCACTATCCATTAAAGGCAATACAAAAGTCAAACCAGAAGTTAAACCGTGATAACAGTGGCCAGATTCGCTAGGCAGATCTCAAAAATAGACTATATATATATATATATGGTCCATACAAGCATTTTCTTTTAACATCTTTATGAGCTTGATCTCAAGGCGTAAAAGTTACCATTACAAAAAGCTACTTCCTAGACAGTCAACGTATGTTTACACACAATTAAACATTCACAACTCAAATGCTTAAACACAAAAAAGCACTAAATGATGTCTTAAAGGTCCTAAAACAACATTTACGACGGCTACTTGGCGATCCTTACAAGCAATGCAATGCTGAACAAATACAAACCTTGGAAATCAACGGCACCAGTGCTTGAAAAATTCTCAGGTTTTTCTGCATTTTTCGTGGTCGGCTGTCCCAAAATTTTCAAACCGGGACTGCCAGCATCTGAGACGAGAGCCTCGACAGCAGGGGGCACGGCTTCTTCCTGAACAACAGCTACGGACTGAATAACGGATTCATCGGCAGCCGCAAGAGCGGACTCAACCAAAGTGACAGTCTCCGGTTCCATTATGTGGACCTACAACAAACAGGCTATAGTTGCATAAACCCGAATCCAGATGAGGATAAATACCTATTGTGATTACCAGTTTGCTAGCATGCTAATCAAAAGCAAACCTATATACCCTATAACCTATTAAGAAAACGAGCCATGTGAGGGAGAGAAGCCATCTTTCATGTCATCTCGAAGATGCATAGCAACTACATCAAGACATCCTGTCAGTAGAGGGACAACAGCCAAGGCCGAACGAGAAAAGAATTTTAAAAAAAAACTAGAGCCTCGCTATCGTTCAATGTATATTCAGTTTAGAGCATATGTCAGAGTAATTCATTGAATTTCGGAAAACAATAAGCAACAGGAAAAAACTCATAACAAAAAACTCACACGAAAAGAAGTTCTAAACTACGCAAAAGAACGTAAACAATACGGCTCGCACTGCATGCATGGAACAAAGTACATGTAGATTTTGTTTCTCTTGCATGATTACGTTCGTTAGCGCAAAGTTACAAAACAATGCATTTATTAATGACTTCTAACAAAACTGTGAACGCATCCACCAAGTAAACATGAAAAGACTGGCGCTCTTTTAAGCTTGATGATATAGAAAAGTAGATCTCGCGCATAAACAGGATGTTGTGACAGCGCAAGGCGCATGACACAAGGAGACAAGGAATGCTCATGCATAGGATATGCCAATCAAACGCGTGATTACGTAAAAAGAAATATCGAATGGCACGACAGCGAGCGAGCATGTTTGTGCATTATGTGAACTGTGCTGCATTATGTTACCTTCTTCTTATGTGACGATACAGTAATGCGAACAGCCGGACGTTTCTTGAAGAGAATCAAAGCAAATTAGATTTACAAATGAATCATTTGCAATTCATGTACGACCAACGAAAACGAGAAATCTACGCAAACATTTCTTCAATGCAGAATTTGATATTAACTATCATATAAAATGGTTTCAGATTTTATACAGCTTGATTGACTAAAGCATACCTATTTCTGGAAGGAAACCGGCTAAACAGATTACCAGATATCAAAGAACTGATTCAATTAGCCAAGTTTCATATGCGATTAGATTCGCAAAGTCAAAGTCTAATCAAAGTTTAGGCCAGGGATGAAACAGTCCGCAAACAATTACCTCAAAACGAGATATGAGCGGTATGTACGATACAATACAGATATTGACTGAAGCATGATGGTTTAGGATGGTACCAAGTGCAAGAAAGAGAGTTTTAAGACACATCAGTATACTTGCAAAGCAATCCATGGAAATCCAAAGTATGCAAACTTTGAACAAAAAAAGGCAACGGCGAATTCATGGAATCGCGCAAGCCACAATTGAAACCAACTCCAAACAGGAGACCATGAGCAATTTCTGTGTATCTTGAGAAAATTAAGTTGATTTAAGAAACGATCCACTTAAATCTTAAAAAATCCGGCACTCACAACTATCCAACATCAAAAATTTGAAGCTGATGCTTTCATTGACTTCATGACCAAACAAAATTATTAAATTATTAAAGGAATGTTTTACAGAAGACCCTTTGCTTGAATAACATGAAATTGTTGATAGAAATCATGATATCGGTTGTTGTAGTACTAGCTGCGACAATATAACAGCAACCCTAAATCCCCATCGCCCCGCAGTCAGGGTTTCCATAACAAAACAGAACAAAACAGCCTCAAGCATCAGGCTACTGGGAGGGTCCTCAAGTCAACTATGCGTGCTGTCCCGAATTAACAAAGCTAATCTGCGAAGTCCGAAGTTGTGGCTTCGCAATGCAATTCTGAAAAAAATCAGTATCATGCTTTGATGCAATTTTTTTTAAAAGATTCTTTCAAAAATTCACACATTCACGCATCAGAGAGTGGCGCAAGCATTTGCATTAACCATGGCGATTGTAAAACCTTCTGAAAAATTCATGACAGGAAATGTGACTGCAGAAGGTACAGAGCTGATGTCCGTCATACCAAATTACAGCAATCTTGCGATTGAGCTTATGCTTACTTAAAGACACGAACAGGCCAATTTCTGCTTTGATTTTTAACAGAGAACTACCCCATATCAGGTTACGATAATCTGTTTAACAGGAAAGGCTTTCAACTGGGCATCGTCTCGACAGGGCGCTGGTAGGCAAACGCGTTTGGTGATCGATTTAGAAACGTCATGTCAAATACCTCTTCTTCTTCAATTACTCTTCTTTTCTCTGGAGGCTGGCTTTCCTCTGTTCCTATCACTTTTAATTTCTCACACATAGATTTTTCTAAAAGCACAATTTTGTGTTGCATATCATCCCATCGCTGACAAACTTGGTTCTCAAATGGATCAACGATGTTTCGACCACCCTTAATGGATATTTCACTGCCCAAGCACTTCAGAGCTTCCATATCACACTCCTTGGCTTTAACGACTGATTTAAGACCCTAAACATAAGCAAACTTACACTGGCTTTACATATCGTTAAGAAACATAAATAAGAAGTAAGCGTACCCAATTACTTAAACTTAAATAGAAAGCAACCATGTATGGTTAAGCTACCGCAGAGGTGCAGTAGTGCCAGCAAATTTTCATTATTCAGAACTTCAAGACCACCAGTTCAAACACTGGTTTATCGAGAATTGTCAGCCTTGCGACAACATGTCAACTATTCATTACTATACCTTTAATTTTTGGAGTTCCATTTCAATATCCCATTTAGCACTCAAGCCACCAATCGATTCCAACGTGCCTAGCCGACCATCTATCCAAGAGTTCAGGGAGTCAACGTTATCTTTGAAACTATCAAGTTCTCGCACCCATTCTTGGAGGGCATCTGACTTTTTTTGGCCTATTCTGCGTAACTCTAAGTAAGTTTCATAAATAGCATGCACGCGAGCCTCCATGGCACGAAACGATGGGTCTTCTGATAGTTTAGACAGGGCTGCACATTTTCCGCTTAGCATCTCGATATCAGTGGCCTTCCTTGTCATTTCATCGAAGACTGCCTAGAGAGCAAACAAACAACATCAACCATCAACCCATCACTAAATCTGCAAAAATTTAGACGAATCACTATCGCAATATGTTCCAACAAAATAAAACGATTTCAACCTAAGTAACATAGAGCCAGACAAGGTTATTAACGAAGTGAATGTAGTACTAGCAGAAGTCAAACCTGCACTTGGTCTATGGAGTCTTTAGGTGTTTCAGGCATTGGCTCGATGGAAATGCCACTGGCTCTTTTCGTCAGCTCCGCAAGCCAGTCATCGAGACTATCCAAATTTCCAAAAACGGATTCCGAAAGAGGCAATGCGTTGTTAAATAACTAAAAAAGCATAGTACATAAGAATTACAATAAATATAGGCAGAGGCGATTACGCCAGTAACGCAACGTGCATACATCCATAAATAAGATGACGCAGAGTAATTAAGCAGATCGAAGAGATATTGAAAGAACGCTCTCAAATTCTCATCCGCGCAACATGAACGAAGAAAAAGGAAACCGAAGGCTTACAGCTTCCTTGCCATGCAGAGCCTTCTTTATTTGTTGATACTCATCTTCAACTTCTTTCACTTGCCGATAAAGATCACTTGCACTTAGCTTCGACAGATCTGTAGCATAGCTTCTTAGAACGTCGATGTCCTTCAGAACGTTATCGCAGCTTTCAAAGAGAGTCTAAACGAATTTGCTTTGTACAACGAAGCGCAATTTCACACTCGTTTATATTGCTTTTCCTGTGTACGCCATAAAAACAATATTTTAATACATTCGAAAACCTTAGACACAAAAGCACATAAAGTAAACGAATGCAAAAGATCCTATTCAGCGATCAGAAGCAGAAGCAGACTCCATCGCATAAAAATCTAGCATTTAATACCTGCATGACTTGTATTTGTCTTCGAATATCTTGGGGCTCAGGCGAGTCCAACCGAGCTTTCTTCAGTCGGCGTCCTAAGTTATCAATATCCGACAGAACGGCACCTTGCAGCTTGATGAATCGCCTCTCCAGTTCACGCACAGGCTGAGCTTGCAGACAAGCAAACTTCGCAATCAACGCGTCCCACTTGCCACGAATTTCTTCCAACTGCTTCATAAGATGCGAGTGTCGCTCGGGACTTCCCGAATCCTGCAGTTCCGTGATCATTCGATCCACTGAGACAATCAGAGCATCGTTTAAAGAGATTTCGTCTTTGATGGACTAAAACAGACACAAGAAGATGCATTTTCTTTAGAACTTCTGCAATATCGTCGTTACTGCGAAGCGCAAACTCATAAAACAGCAGTAATCAATTCATTCTATTCGACCGCAACCACAAAAGGAGTCAAGTTCATGCAGAAGGGAAAAGATTGCTAAAGAGCTGGCAAAAAACGTTTCCGCTATGAGAGTCGCCAAGTAAAATTCTAACACACAACACACAAACACACAACAAAAGGTTATAATTAGGGCGGGACGGGAAGCCATGCCCCTTGAAGCCGAGCACATATGCAGCAAAATAAAACTATCTGTAACAGCTTGACCTGGTTTGCTTCGGAAATGACCCCCTCAATAAAAACGCCAAATAAATAAAAGGACCTTGTTGAAAACAGAGTTATCAGGAGCACCAGAATCGAGTCGATTTTGCACTTCAGCATCGCATTTCCTGATCCAATCCTCCAACTGAACGAGATCTGTGCGAAACTGCCGTCGCTTGTCGAGCTCACCCTCCAGGATAAACTGAACCTAAAACGAGCCAATCACCACCAAAGTAATTTAACGAAAGCAGAGATTTAATTCAAACGATATACGTTTACTACTAGGTGGAAAAATAAGCCAGCGCATAAAGCATAACAGATCAAGCCAGGCGCAACTATGGACTAGTCAGAGAAAGTAAACCAGCGATCAAAACACTTTGTTAATACCGAGAAATCACGTTCTTTCTATATGCGCCACTAACCTTGCACTCCCCCTCACTGTCACTGCATATAACATCTGCCACTTTTTACATTTACTCAACGTAACACCATTTGTATACTATTGCACAGCTGTAACTGCTCTGCCGTTACAGCAGAACTTTACCACTGCAAAATTCGCAGCAAATGCAAATTCAACAATTGAACATGGATCAGGCGCATTCTTAGGCAAAATGTGCTTTAGGCGACGTTCGGGAACCCTAAACCAGAGCAAGCACCCAACACCTACCTTTTTGCACCTCTCTTTTGTATCAAGCAACTTGCTCTTGAAATCATCCATCAACGACTGCGCAGTAGAAACACCAGCTCCGCAAGCGCTTATTTTCTGCACAACGGACACAACTTTCTTTTCAGACTCGGTGCCGAGAACTTTGCTAAGACGATCGATTTCCTAAACGAGGCCCAAAACAATACAAATCGGCGCTTCTTCTATAAATACCACCCTACATATCACCACAAACATGCAAGATGCGTGACATGCAGTAGCGCATTGCAATGAAAGACACAATAAAAAATCATTACATTATTTATCAGAAAACACAGCTGGCCGATACAACATCAAAGTAACAGTGTCTGAAATCGCAAGTTAACTATACCACAAACTTGAAGCCTCAAAGTTAACACCATGCCATACAGCAAATAATTTGGGCTTTCCAAACCTCCAATAACTCAACTAACTTAGAAATACAATGAACGAAGCAATAGCGCTAGACTACTAAATTACAGCACCTTTACAGGCATTCTCGGCAGGGTGCTCTGCAATTCAAGATATCTTTATATGAAAGAGTTCATGAAGCTGATTTTCAAAAACAAATCGGAGAGACGCCATAAATCTAATGATTTTGTGGTTCCATACTTTCCTATCACATATGAGGAAAACGAATGCATGAAATAACAAGCACTAACAAGTTAAACTTTAGCAACTTTACAAGCAACCCTTTCTTAAATAAGAAGTAGCTGGTGCAGACGATGCAGGTCACAAAATCATTTAATGACCTTGCATCAATATAAATATAAGTATCAGACAGCAGGATTGCAAAAACCAGACCTGCAAACACTTTTCCAGATCAGCATCATCGCCGTCTAATTTCTCGGACGAACATGCTATTTCGTCATCAAGCTGGTCAAAAGTCTCGTATAATTCAGTCAGCAACACTTGTAACTCGTTGAAGTGCTCATTTGATTTTACGACAAGTGCTATGCAGTCACTACAGGCAAGAAAAGAAATGCTTTGTTTCATGAAATGTCTCAGTGTCAATTATAGAACTGCTTACCTTCGCTCGCAGTGTAAAACAATTATCACGTAGCAAAAGCGACGAGCCAAAAATTAATGAACGACTAAACAAGTGGCTACAATAACATGCGATTGATTGATCTTTATAGAGCATATTACGCATCCCTTATCAAGGTTTCTTACGCACTTCCCCCCCACCCCTTATCATGAAGTTTTGACTCTACATCTCAAGCTATGCCGTGCTAACCTATGGAGCTCAAAGATATTTTTAAGCCACGTAATTTGCTATATTGTTTGTTACCATTACATCTGGGATGACATGACAAGTACTCTGGGAACACCCATAGTTAACAACATCGCCAAGACTAAGTTTTAATAAAAAGAGACTCTGACATCCTACAATTTAAATAAACAATATCTTCGTCAACGAAACACAAATAAGTCCCCGAAAAAATCCAAAAAAATCTTCATTTAGAAATAGGCAAGGTACCTAAACCACACCTTATTTTACTCCGCACTGAATCGAAAGTCGCAATTGCGTTTTCTACATCTACTAGTATTTGAGGAGCTTCACTGCTTGCTGGAGTTGAGGAAATAAGCTGCTTGAGAGTCTGCTTGTGCCTTTCCAACTCTGACGCCTTAACCTCGAATTGCAGGAATAATTCCTAAAATCAAGCGTTTCAAACCATATAACGCATGTTAGCACAGGTACCAAAGATTTCTATGGAGGGGTTCATCATTTAACTGTACTGCAGACATGGCAAGCTCCAACTGAATTTCATAACAGCAGCAGTAACATTAGCAGAATCTCTGCAGACCTGAACAAAACAATTCGAAAAGGGTCCTATGCAACAGACCATCTGTGATGCATAAATTTAAACCTGGTATTCATCAAGCTTCATCTTCAAAGATGCAGGATCCATCAAATGCAGAGTCTCGCTATAAATTTGTGCCTCGACTCCCTTCAGATACAACAGCAGTTCCGCTATATCGGCAGCAACTTCTTTAAATTTAACGCCAGCATCGCGCAAATGCTCCTTCTGCTGCTCAGTAGCAAGCTTAATCCCAGTCCATCTTGCCGTGAGCTTTTCGAGCTGCGCCTTCAAAAGGCCCCCAAAAGCTGCCTCTGCATGACCGACAATCAAGTTGCAAGTTTCTATCAACGAATCAACTTTCTTCTGCACAGTAGCGATATCTAGTTGAAGCGCCTTTGCAAAATGAAACACAACGAAATTATGCCACCAGTTTTTCTTACAAGCCCTTTCCTACTACCTTCATAACACAATTTACCCACAAAACATATCCACTTTTCCATACCATTCAGGTAACAGATGGTCGTGAGGACGCTTATTGACAAAAGTGATGGCTTACTATACATTTTTCGAACCCACATTAACACGAATCTTGCTAATGACAAATAGGTACTAACCTCTACTTCTTGCACCTGGGAATCAATTGTTTCAGGGTCACCCTCAGCAATAGTGCCTGTAACTTCTTCAAGAAACTTGTCAACATCGTCCATCCAATTAAAAGTCTCTTTCATTGCTATTTCAAGTTCTTTCGTCTGCGTTATCGCCTCGTTAACACGCTGCTGCCTCGCCTCGGCAATTTTTTTACAATCTATCCACTGTCTGTTTAGATCGGAAAGCTGCCTCTGGAACTTCAACATTTTGTCTTCAGCTAGAGATTTCAGTAAATCCTTCTGCTGCTTTGTCACAAACGTCAAATGGTCTTCCTGTTCGTGCAGCTTCTTAAGTTTTACCTATGCAAGACAATGATGTTTACATCAGAATACCTCAACTAAACAGACCTTGAACGAAATAGAAGACAAGAAATTACTTTTCGAGTACCAGTATAGCATGCTCAGAAATTGGACACTTTGAATGGTCTGACAGTGCAAAGCGAGCAGCAGTTGCTAAACAGAGCTAGCACAAAAAGCAGAATTTCTCTGCAGCTGTATAGGTGGATATTGAGATCTTTAAATTAAATGCGTATTTTCAAATGGCCATTTTAATTATGCAAGCAGTAGTATGGGGCTAAATTTCTATGATTAATTTACATATTCTAGTTAGTATAAATGCAAATTATCCGATAACGTTGTAAACAAGTAAAGTAACAGGACAATGTACGATAATAGAACAAAGGGCTGAAATTTTCGTTATAAGTCAGGAACATCAATTATCTCCAAATCGTTACCTTCAAGCCCTCTGCAACACTTCGCATCTTTTCTACGTCATCGTACTTAAACTCGGCACTGACTGCTGGAAAAACTTCGTCAATTACGCCTTGAATCAACGCAATTTTCTCGGCAAACTCAGCGGGTGGCGTGCTCTGTAGTATGTCATTAACAACCAATTGCTTCTCCTTTATAAGCTGAGACAGTCCTGACACCTTGTGAGATATCGACAGCAACTCAGCCTCAAGGGCAGACCTTAGGGCCGGGTCAGACAAGCTTTTGCAATCCGTCAGCAGACAATCAACTCGCGTTTTGTGCTGCTGAATCTCTGTCATTTTCGCCTACGAAAAGAAGAAAAAAAACAGAACGCGTGACCTAGTACGACTGCAACAAATGATACAATTTCTTAAATCAGCGTGACTAAAGAGATATAAAAAAAAAAACAGAAATATAAGATAGATGCACAATTCATTTCAGAGGCAAGCGTCCCCGAAACTCCGATACCTCAACAGTGACAGAAACTATCGACTTCATATACTTGGCCAAAGCTCAATAAATTTGAAGACTCGACCTAAATTTATTCTACCCCGTATCCTTGAGGGAAGTTGTTCAAGGCTTGCTAATTTTTAAAAACGTACATGTTGAGCGGAAACCTTAACCACAAGCCCCCCGCGGGAGAGGGAGCGATCACGCTCCTCCACCCCAAGTGAACCAGCACTAGAATTTACTAGCCCTAGCATCAGAAAAGCTTTCCTTAAATACACATTATTCCTAAAGCAGTCAGGAGATAATAGAGCGTATGTATTGTTGCTATCAGCTACAGCTTACCGTCAGTTTTTCTAAGTGTTCCTTCGGTTTGTTTTTATACTCGAGTGCCATGATCTCAATGAATGTTGTTGTTTCAGTAACCATCAGCAGGATACGCTGTATCTCCTCCATAAAGAACTTCCGCCTTGCAGATATCTCAGCATTCACTTTCCGGTTCTCTAATAGCCTGACAAGAGCATCCCACCGACCCATAAAATTGCTCAGTGTTTGCTCAAGGCCAAGCACCGACTGGCCAGCAGTTGCTGTTTTGCCAATAAGATCTTCGCCAGTTTGAGTAAGAGCTAAAATACTTGTGCGTCGCTTCTTTACCATCTGGTCTAAGCTCTAAATAATAATAATAATAATAATAATAATAATAATAATAATAATAATAAGAAGAAGAAGAAGAAGAAGTTTAATAATAAGAATAATAACAATAATAAATAATAATAATAATTTTCTCAAACTTCAAGTGTATATTTTCGCAAACTATCTTTACACGCTGGTTTATACTGAACTGATATGTCACTCTCTTTCTCAAGGCATGACACGTTGGCGGGCGATGCGCTTTTCCACTAAGTCAATATAGTTAGTAATAATAATAATAATTCATAAGCAGACGGACACCGGTCTCCTATTGCACTTCCAGAGTCATACGGATGTGCGGTACAAGAAATGTTTAATAAAGTCAATGCTGTACAGAGAGTATCGTATGAGTGGCGATTGGTCTAACTTTAAAGAGGAAGCTAAACATTTGCGCACTACATTTCTGAAATTAGCCTACCCGTCACCTTTGCTTAACCGGATCGTATTTGACTTTGTCGAAAAGTGCATTACCCGCCAACGTAACTTGGATGACAGTTTCGCCAATGAAATGGTGCTATTCATTATTCCTTATAAGGATGAAAAGAGTGCGCGCAATCTAAAACACCGTCTAAATGATCTGGCATCTAAAGTACGGGTACAAATGCAGCCAATCTTCACCAGCAGAAAAAATTGGCAAAAGTTTTAGAGTAAAGGAAGCAAAGCCCAAGATTGTGAGCCAAAAATGCGTTGTCTATAAGTTTCAATGTGGCCAGTGCGACGCTGGCTATATCGGCAGGACAACCCGCCACCTGCACTACCGCATCGAGTAACACAAGCAACAGCAAAGCTCAATCGGTCAACACCTGGCTACTCATCATTTGCTGATCAATTTCGATTTTCTCGCATGCTTCACAACTCTGCGCAGGTGTTGCTCCAACAGGGAGCGCCTGTTAATTGAGAGCTTGATGATCACGCCCCATAAATTCGCCAAGTCACTTAAAGGACAGTCAGACTCGATTAAATTGAAGCTGCTTTAGCTCGACTTCGAAGATGTGACTCTAGCGATGTGTGCTCGCCTTGTTTTTTGTTTTTCGGTTTTTTCGTATCTTGTTCGTTTAGTCTGAAGATGGTCCAAGAAAGGACCGAAACGTCACGAAAATTATTAGCTTTATTCTTTGCCTT
>QQSS02204081.1:0-11907 GCA_003687565.2 Craspedacusta sowerbii
TATTATTATTATTATTATTATTATTATTATTATTATTATTATTATTATTATTATTATTATTGGTATTATTATTATTATTATCATCATTATTATTGTTGTTGTTGTCTTTGTTGTGGTTATGATATTTTTAACGGTTTAAATTTACTTCTTTGACCACCGCTTTTTCATTGAAACCCACCCGTAATTCGAAGTGCTGCTTCTTCTGTGAGGAGGCCGCTACTCGAATGTTGTGCGCCTTTTTCTTCCTGCATGATTTTTGGTGAAAATTCGATACGCTTTATCTCTTATGTTGCCTGTACGAGCAAGTTGAAGAGGCAACAAGCGTTATTGTTTGAGCGTCCTAAGAATAATGAAAATGAAATATTTCTGTGAATTTGTGTTGGTTTGCCTTCCTACTTATCTTTCATGTAAGGTATTTTGGCGAATTTGTCGTATTTGCCCTTACCCATGGTATTCATTTTTCGGTGTTGCGTTATCCGATTTGTTTATTTATTTGTTTTTTGTTGTTGTTGTTGTTTTCGTGCTCATCGGTTTTTTTTTATTTGTTGCTGTGCTCGTTCATTTTGTTTATCTCTTTGATGCTGTGTTTATAAGTTGTGTTTGTTTTCTTTTGCTGTGGTGCGTATCCATCGCTTTTATTTTTAGTTTGTTGTTTTTATCGATTGTGTTTAGTTTTTCGTTGTTGTTATGTTTATCCATAGCGCTAGTTTGTTTGTCGCTTGCTTATCGATCTTGCAACCTTCTTTCCTGTTGTGTTTGTCCGTCGTATCAATTTTTTTGTTGCTGTGTTTGTGTGTATGATCGTCAGAGTCATGCAAATGTTGTTCATGTTTGGTTAGCCTTATGAGCATTTCAGGGGTCGTCACTTACCATACTACGCGAGAATGTTTCTTTTTCATGTTTGATCATTTAACGTATGCGACGTTTGGTTTTTCCAGTGCTTATGATTGGTTGCATGATATGTGTGAGGTGAAATTTCCTTCGGCCTGCGCATCCGGGGATTCCGTTTAGTTGCCACACCCTATACCCCGATTTTATCTCATCGTACATTTGTGGCCCCTGTCGCCTGAGACGTCGATAGAGATTGGAATTTGGCCTTCTGTATTTTGTTCCTTCGTTTTATTGCGCTTCCGGTCTTTCGGTACTGTTGTGGGGTGGGGGCGCACTGTGTTGCAACCAAATTAAAATTACGCCCTGCACTGCAGCGTGAGTAATATTTGTCTAGGCAAGTTTTATATACACAAGTTTTTTTTTAGTTGATTTGTATCGTGAATGAGTTATCGTCGCTTTTGATTTGTAGGTATGTCACCCTTGGTCCATGTCCGGATATTATCATTGATGCCCTGTTGTCTTGATAATCTTTTATTTTGAAGATGTTACTTGACATGAACTTAAATGTTGAAGGGGACCAAGATCCATTTGTCGACTTCATTGATCTAATTAACAAGAAAATCTCCACCTTTATAAGAAGTATCGTGTTGTTCTTTAGTCTTTGTAGGTCAGCTTGCCTAGTATGATTGGACCAAGTTAGCTTATTATATGATGTTTTACTGCTTTTGTATGTGTCT
Organism: Craspedacusta sowerbii; assembly: GCA_003687565.2. Taxonomy (NCBI): domain Eukaryota; kingdom Metazoa; phylum Cnidaria; class Hydrozoa; order Limnomedusae; family Olindiidae; genus Craspedacusta; species Craspedacusta sowerbii. The sequence goes on from QQSS02204081.1 coordinate 1,569, forward strand.
GTGTATGTGTATGTGTATATGTTGTGTTTGTATAGTTTATAAGTTGGCTTCTTGTTCAATATTGTACTGCTTTTCTGTGTGTATATGTAGGTGTATGTGTGTATGTTGTGAGTGCATAATGTATAACTTTGCTTCTTGTGTAATGTTGGACTGCTTTTGTATGCGTATGTGTATGCCTGTGTATATATTTTGTGTATGTAAACTGTATAACTAAGCTTGCTTTGTGATGTCGCACGGCTTTTGTGTTTATATGTGTATGTGTACATGTTTTGTATGTTTAATGTATAATTTAGCTTATTGTAATGTTGTGCTGCTTTTGTCTGCTAACTATGTTACCTCAACGAGCCTGCTGACTCATATGAGGATGGTTAGTCTGAAGTTTGATTAATTGCGACAATCTTCACGAACTCTCCAGTCCAATTAGTGCTAGCGAAGTTCACTGGCCTGGTCGGATAAAAATATGCAACTTTGTGGCCATCACTATTATTCTCGCAATCAAATCGTGTTATTTACGTTCTTGATCGTCTTGGCTTCGCTTTCTGTGTAGCGGCAAAAGACAAAGCTTATACCCACATGATCTTTGTTGACTGGGCAGTAATGTCACCACGAGTTATGGATGCGCATGAGCCATTAAAATCCCATCTTGCAGTGTTTTGGAACAAGCACGGCTTGTAAGAAAATGTATATCAATCATTAATTTTGTGGGTCCAGCAAGCAGCTGGGAATTTCGGGCCGCTTCGGGTTTTAAAATGACATCTGCGTAAGTTTTATTCCGTTAGTTAACAGACCTCCTCACTACTGAAAGCTTGAAGTCCTAATGGCATTCTAAGTTCCTAAAGACAGTCTACACATGCAAAAATAATGGCTATTTAATTCGACGTCCTCTTGGTCTACCTCTCTACATACCGTAAAGCTACCATGTACTCCTCAATCCGCGATTCATCATACCGACCAGCTGCGAAGATCAATATACCTGCGACGGCCCGACAGGATACTTAAATTAATTGGCCTCCCATAATTTTTTTAAAATCCCTAGAAAATTTCAATTGCTTGAGGATTGCTTGAGCTTGTAAGGGAAGGAAAGGGTTAGGGTTAACGTAAGGATTAGTATCATGGTTAGGGTTTGGGTTTGGGTTACAGTCAGACTTGGCCAACAAGTAAATAAATACATAAATAAATAAACATGTGAGCCGAAGCTTCTCCATCAGTTACGTTTGCAGACCGGTCGCCACCTTGTAACATAACTGTCGCTAAATGACGTCACATCAGACCAATCGCAAGGAACCGCTTATTGAGGAGTTAACGGTAGAATTATGCTCTCGCTAGCCTTTCTTGTCATAAGTGGAAGCAACCAGGGTCAGGCAGGTGTTGAAGTCTGCAATATTTACCTACTCGAAAACAGAAAAGATAAATGGAAAGGGAAAATTAGTCCGCGGAAATTATTTTCATGTTCTGTTGCCACTCGTGGAAAATTTTCTGCGGACCAACATTTGAATTAGACACGCATATGTCAGCATCTGCGATGTTATGGACTTTTCGTGTGAACAACCAGGCGCAGCGTTGTGCAAATAGACAGCGCTACTTATTCTCTTGGCTACTGAGCACATGAAGCTTCATGTTACTCTATGAACTTACAACCTTGACGTGGTCTTTCTTTTTTATTCTCTTCTAATGCAGTGCTTACCCCTGCTTATTAGTGATGTATTTTAAACTCATGTTTACCCGTCTGTATTCCCCACTTTTGAATTTGCTGCGTTTGTGACGGCAAGTATACCTGCATATTCTCTTTCTCGATTTTTTTGGCCTGTAAGGCAATCTGCTACCAAATCTACAATTCTTGTCCAGAATGTGCTTTAAAACAAGACCAAAAAATTATAGTGACGAATTGTTTCAACTTTACATTTTGCGAGAGTAAGCGCATGTGACAAAAGCGATCAAAGCTTTCGCGCTTCCTGTTGATGTGTCGCGTCAGGAAAAATAAACAAATCAGTTACCGCGAATCAACAATATCATCTATTCAGCGTCACCTCCAAGGTGAGGGTTAACTGCGTGAAGTACGTGCGCCATGATTGCTGCCTGGCTTTTAGCTACATTTCCACGCGCCAATTATCAGGTCGGTATGAAGCGCTGATTGGCTAATTAAGAAGTTCGCTCAACCAAGCCCAACTTCTATCTGCGCGAAATCGAAGGAATACCGTTACTACACTCTTGTTGACGTCCCATGCAAAACGGAAATAATTTGACCCCGGAAGAAATTCTAAAATGCACGATAACCGATTCGAGGAGATCGTACACATGAATTGAATTAAAAGATTCGCGAAGAACTTGATCTAGGGCTTTATATATAGGAGCTCCAGAGGTGCGATTCTTTCTTTGTATTCCGTGCTTGCACATTCAGTCTAGACAACAATTGGGATTTGCCTGAGTTTAATGCGCCGCGGGGAGCGGTGCAGGATCGCCACGGAGAGAAGTGCTTCTGAATCACCCACGGGTTGAAATCATGATATAATGTGCCGTTTATGATATCCCTCTGAAAAGTCGTGAGAACTAAAAACTGCACGCTCAACTCAATAATTAATCAATAATGTTGAATAATCGCTACACAAAGCACGAAGATCGCGCGCGAGAAAAGACGATAATGCATTTCGTTCTAAGCAAGGCCGACTAAATCAGCCTGGGAAAACTTGTCAAAATAGTCCTTGTGCCACAAAATCCTGTCACGCTTCTGTTCGACGGTCAAATGGGGATTCTGCTGTAAACCGGTGACCACCAGCTCCATGAACTTGCGAACAGGCCCCTCGCGAGGAAAGTCCTCCAGCAAGTGGTCCAGGAAAACATGATCTTCAAAGCTGACTCCAATTTCGCTTAGCATGGCGTCTTCGTTATCTACGGGAAACGTCCATTGCTTGTCGATAGTCAACATCTCTTCCTCGAACGCATTCTGAGGCTCTCTGGCAGGCAGCAGGGACGTGACGTCAGCAAGCCATTGCTTCTCGTGCAAGGACACAAACTCGGGCACGGGCCTAGCAACCGCGTCGAAGGTGACGCCTCCGAACAACGACAACGTCGGACCATCGGTCAGACTTACCCGGCGCTTCTGAGAGGCTTTGCTCTGAGCTCCCTTTCCGCTGCCCGGGGCATGAGACTTCATAGACTTGAGAAGAGCCTTTATATCCGTGCGCTCGGGCTGATCACCGGTATTTGGCCCTGTCTCGCTAGCCGCAGGTTTCGCCGACAGCGCTTTGAGTAAACCAGTCATTGGTCTCTCATCGGTACCTCCCTGAGCTGGGGCTTTGGACAACGGACTAGGAAACGGAACGTCTACTGCCTTAACCGTAGCCGCTGCCTTGCCCTCAACTGGCGCCGCCTCAGACACATCCAGCGCCTTGTCTTGGTGCGGCGCTTGAATGTCAACTCTCTTGGCCTTACCTGCCAGCCGAGACTGCCTAAACAGCTGGTAAATGCCCATATCGAGAGCTAGCCCTTGACGACGGTTTCCTGCTAACGCCGGCGGGTATTCCTGCTCCTTCTGCAGCTTCTTTAGTAAGTCCCCTGCCACGTTAGCGGCCACATTAACATTGGCTCGAGACGCAGATGACTTCTCACCTGTAGGGGCAGTAGAAGTCTGCGGTGCAACAGCCTTTGGATCGGCATTGATTGTCAAATTTGCAGATAGTGGTGACGGCTCACCAGGTGGATCCGCCTTAGACGGCGCAGCGGCGAGCAACCCTGGTTTTGCGGGTTCACTTTTGCTTGGGGCGTCCTGAACGCTTGACTTACGCGGTTTCGCCCGCTTCTTTGCTTGGCGCAGCAGCGCATGCGCGTCTGGAGGCGGATAACTCTGTTCTTCCTTTAACGCCTGCAACAGATCTTGAGCGAGACGGCTACTTTCGGACTTGCCCGAACCACCGCCCGATTCACTGCCACCGCCAGCTTTGCCAGCCGCGCGACGATCTACTGAAATCTTGCGACTCATGACGTGCACGGCAGGAAGACTACTCGAGAAGAGAAGCTGGTGCTTTCCCAGCACCGGAACTATGGAGGGCAACATATCTAACCTAAAGATAGAACAGACAACTAAATGATGGCACGCAATGCATAAGATTCATCGGATGCTCTTTCACTCGCACTCCTGGAAAAATGCCTTTACATAAGGTAAAGCAATGCGACACACCTGTAGTCGTCTACAGACAGCAAAAGATTTTATAGCAAATGCATGTATGGCAAATTTAGCGAAAGAGTGTACCCAACTCCGACAAAGCAAACATGCAGCGAGATGCTACAGTGGAGTAACAGTACATCACAAACGAAAACTTAAGAGACACCTCCAGCGTCCAGAAATGCACACGCACCACTTAAAGCACAAATACTAAGGTGTAATCAAAACGACACTAAGAAAATTACTCGTACAATAACGACCAAAAGAAACTGGTCCCTTAAATACCGTAAAACAACAAAAGATTTGATAGTTCCTGCCGTGGTATCACCAAGAGGCGCGAATTCAACATTTATTAATGAAGAGCATACACAGACATGTGTAGCACTGACTTGGTAAAACGGCCAATATTGAATTGATTTCGACTATGCTAGATTCATGTCAACAACTATTTACGCTCACCAGCCAAGGCGTAAGGGGCAGCGCTTATCCTATCACTCTTTTCATAAAGGGCACGACGTGAGGATCAATTTTCAACTGGGCGCAGCAATAAAAGCTATCGCCACGATAGCCGCTTGATTAAATAGTTCCGCAACTACGTACTGACGTCCGGAAAACTGCCATCAGGAGTCACAGACGGTCTATGTGTCACGAAATATACTGCTCCCAGCAACGAACGGGCGACAAGATGGATAACAGGATGCTTGATAAAAACGTGCACACATTTAAGCAGTACAAAACAAAGGCACGCAAGCAGTGCTCTAGCAGCAAAAGCTACGACAGCAAAGAATAATCTTTACAAAACCCGAAAACACACATGCTTCCACAACAAACTCGGTGCTAACACCAAGTAATAAGCTAGCAAACAAGAACAAACCAGCCCCCTAAAAGCAAGGAAACAGAATCTAAAGCAGTCAGCGTACGCCACGAGACATCTGAAATCACAAGCCACTAGCCAGTGGATAAAAACTGTCAAAGTAAAATACGTAGAATAAAACAAATTCTAGCAGCATCTGATGCTGATAAGTAATACATACACAGAAAAATAATTTAACAAAACAAAGGGGGGGGGGGGTAGGACTTACATCACGAGTCAAAGATTCCGGCTCAGACAGGCTACGGCGGGAAAGCTATCACTCCGACAAAAGCTGTGCCGTTCCCAAAACAATAAACACCTATCTAAACTTACGTAAGCACATACGTGCATGAGAGCATGCAAATATAACGCACGCAATGTATGTGCTTGTATGCGTGCGTACACAAATGTGTATACGTACATATATATATATATATATATATATATATATATATATATATATATATATATATATATATATATTCGCGAGAGGGTGTATATGTGTGTGTGTGTTTCTCTCAATAGTGTCCAGTGCAGCAAAAATGCTTCGTCGCAAATATAAAATTAAAAAGATTGTAAGAAATGCCGTTAAATAGTTTTAATGCAAAGCGGAGCAAAGGACGGTTTGCCATGTACCCCACGGGAAAAAAATCTACCATTTTACCACGTTCCAAGCCTGACGAAGGTGAGCCAGTGAATGAATGTCATGCAGTTTAATATCAAATGTCTTGTGTATCAACGTAACCAAGTATAGTTTCGCAAACATATTGAATGCAATAGCAGGACAATAAAGGTCCTGACATGGGGAGAGATCCTTGGCATATAACTTCAAGAGGGAAACTCTGGAAGTTCTAGAACAAAGTAAACGTCGACTTAAGAACTCACATGGATCAACCATGGCTTATCAACAGCATTGGCATGACTTAAGAATTGATTCAGCTTTGTTCTTACTAAACCGTGCCTAGAATTACCTACGGCTTGCATCTATTGCTCACACCTATGCGAAATGGAAAAGCATCATCTAGCGTTCTGAGCTAAGTCAAACACAAGCTGCAGAGTCGCAGCAACGCGTACTTCGGGTCTCTAAAAAGGGTTTCTGTTGATCAATTCAAAAGTCGAATGAAAATTTTCAGGGCCAACTTTGTATATCGATTCGAGCCCTTAACTGAATTTAATGTAGAGAATGAAAATTGCGAGCACCAGTCTTAACCGACGACGACTAAAGCGAAAAAAAAAAATCCGAGCCAAGATAACGCCACAGCACCACATTAACGAACTAACAAACTTTCTAATGGACATCAACAACAACACGCACAAATCCACAGCAAGTCGCCATGGCGCACGCCCACGAATCAGTTCGCTTCCATGGAAACGGAGACGCTCTTAAGAATTTTCATTTTCGAACTCCTCGTAACTGGCTGCTCGCTTGCAGAGCTGTTATACGAAGGATGATCTTGGCGTTCGCGCTGGGTCTCCCCTTGCAGATCCATCCTTTCCACAGCACTACTGTCGCCGTGCTGAACGTCCATGGCCTGCGACTGAGAACGTCTGGCGTTATTGTCCGAGCCGAATGACTTATCGCTGACCGTCAACTGCAGCTCCTTGTTAGCACTGACTAGCAACTGCTTGTTGAAAGCTGGCGAGTTCTCCATAACAGTCTGAGGTAGCGGGATGCCTAGCATATCAGGGATCATGTAGGGCTTTAGCCACCCAACTAAAGGCGTTCGACCGGGACGATAGTGACCTTGACGATGATAGAACAGCAGACCATCGAGCTAGGGAGAGAGTCACAGAGAACTAAGACAACCTGAAAACGCGAGGTACCATGGTCATAAACGCATTGACAAGGCTTAGTGCTTGCGCTACAAATTACAGCCACAATATTGAGAAGTGCGAATACATAATAACGTTTGCAAGATTGAGCGCGATTAAAGGGCCCTCGCTATGATATGAAACAGAAAGATTTCTTCAAGGATAGCTGACAGTAACAAACTTATAGCAACAATAAACCGAAATAATTTTTAATGACACGCAGAGCCAAGATTTCGATATACTTGTTGGGAAACAGAATGCGGATGCAAACCTCGACATATGTTGCTAGAGCAAGCAATGGGCACCTTTACGAATCCTACCCAGTTTTTCTGCTACACAACGGCCACGACAGAAAAAACGAGGGAGGGATACCTGAAAGCTGTACTCGCTAGTTACGGCGTGCACGACTTCTTGCGGCGAACAATTGGACGACATGCATGGAATGAACTTGAACTGAAATGGAAAAAAACATCGTCCAAAGTCACTTCTAACGAAACGACTTCTCGAACGGTATCTCTAAGGACATTCCAAAAAAATAATAATAACCATCAGTAACGATATACCTTGGAGATTTTCTTAATGAAATTAATATAAATGTAGAGATAATTCCCGACAAATAACTATGAAACAACATTTGCGTTGATCTCCAACATATCCAAACACTTTATTCCGAAAATGCGTCACTAGAACATTTACCAAACATCTACTTCTGAGACATATCTCCAAAAATCATCAAACGCTACTTTCAAAACGCTCCCACCAGACCATATTTATAAATCTAAATAGCCATGCGATGATGCATAAGGGTTGCCTTGACATCGAGATACTACTAATTCAGTAAGTTTCATAACTTCCATAAATAACAGCAACTCTAAAATACATCCAGAAACATTTATGGCATATTCGTGCTCGAGGTTTCAAAATCGGAAGAGAAACTATTTTCCCAGTGAAGTACTACAACTCAAGCAGATCGCTTGATCTCGATAAAACGACATGCTTTTCATCTAATACGAGGTTTAACAGCAAGAGGTATGTGAGAAAATCTTACGTCTGCCGATTGCAAAAAATAAATAAATAAATAAATAAAATGCAACGAGCATGAAAACAAAAAAGCGACCGCCAGGTAAAACGCAAAACAAATAAATTAATTGACAAATAAAATAAAAATTTTCGTACCGGATTTACTTTAGATTTTTCCCTCAGCTGAGGTTGGTCCTGATGCAGTTTCGAATTCAACCAAAAGAACCGGAAGTCAGCCTATCGGCACCGAAAGAAAAGAAAGACTAAATTACCGGCAGCTGTCTTCGGCGACTCTTCACCTCGTCACGAAACGGCAAGGATATACCGATGGAACTAAAAATCTCATACCTGCATCAAGACAATTGCAATGCCATATAAAGAAAAATAATGAATTCACGCGTTGATTAGCTAGACATGGCCCAGCGAGGCAGAAGGCCCAACACCGACGCGTCCAGATTAATTGTATTATAATAATTTAATAAATTATATCTTTATAATTAAGTATTGAATTATTAAATACATCATGAATTCATTTTTCAATTCAATTTTGAATTTAAATTCAGGCAAAGTTTGTCAAGGCAATGAGACGCTTAATTCCGACAACACTAAAACTGCACTAGCTTGATTTACCCGTCTTCGCTTAGGCACCGACATAAATTAATAATTAGCAATTGCCGAAATAAATTATAATTGCCGAAATAAAGTAATCCGTTTCAGCGCATGAGAATAACGTTTGTTAACAATTGGAACAAAGCAAGAGACAACGTGATATACGAGATGTGTGATGTATTCGATAACGTAATCCACCACTTGTTAGCATTTAATACCTTGTTTCATTTGTTTAAACGATATCTTCCACTCAAACACCAATAACGACAAAAAGAAGTAAATCATAAAGATACTAGGGACATGAGGGGCAAACCAGGATATGTGAAATTTGATGAAAATCTTCCGCTCAAAAGCAGACGACGATGACAAAAGCGTCATGTATTACTTATGACCACGCCAAAAAGCATGCGTGCTGTAGTCAAATATTTGCCATTACCACACGAATAGCCAGAAGTACCTCGCTGTCGTAAACAGGATGCCCGTTCATACACATCAAGTCTAACATCCAAAACGTCTGGTTCATCTCGTCGTAAACACAGTCTAGAATGGTGTAGCCGGAACCTAAAAGCAAAAATAAGCTAGGCGCCACATGAAATACTTAAGTTTAAACCCAATCCTAACCTTAATCCTAGCCCCAACCCTAAGAACTAATCCCTAACGATCTTCCTAACCGAAATTGGAAACCCTAACCGCGCAACGAGGGCCTCCCTTCTCTGGCCCAAACTTGGAGAAATTCCTTACAAAGCAACATGACCATACATGTTTTCTCCTTAGCTTCGCAAATTAGCGAAAAATCTTCATGACTAGGACACATAGCAATGACAAGAGGGCAATTTTCAAGTACGGTCACGTCACAGGCTAACAGACTAGTCGAAAGTTCATTCGATTCTTACAAGCCCCTCAGTCAGAAGGATACGGTCGCGTCAAATGTGGCCTGATAGTAGGGCCGTCTCATTCGCGCCGAGCATGCAAACAGCAAGATCTTACGGAAGAATATCGGGAAGCATTTCCGTAATCCAACAACGCGACTTTAGGTGGATCAGCGCGTTGCGATGATTTTCGCGCATTCCCAAACGGACAATCACGCCGCTCGATGTAGTCAGATATTCATCCAAATGCCTTACATCCTCAAAGTCGAATCTGTCGTCAGTTGACGAGCTTTGGAGCTTTAAATCTCTCCTCATGAGGGCTTTCTTGTGCCGCGCATCGCGAACCACAACAGAAGCGTTTTGCTGTTCAGGGACGCCCTGGGCAAGATGCCCTCTAGGACAACTCTTGAATACGACTTATTTCATCGCATTCTTCGCATTCGCAGCCATCAGAGCAATTCTGGAATTAAGCAGTTTCTATAATAAAGTTTCTGATGTCGTTAGATTTTCGGACACCGCGTTGCCCTGCCGGACAAAGCGAGTCCTGATGCCCACTTCTCGGACAAAATAAGGCCCATCTACTCCAGGCCAAGCCTCAGTAATGATCGTCAGAGGTAGCCCACGGCTCTAATGCGAAGGGGTCTCACAACGCGTGCGTGCTCATTTGTACTCATTTACACGTTACGTCATCTACTTTTCTGGGTGCCCGAACGCGGTTCTTTTAGATATAGTCTCATGAATGATGAAGAATGGAGGGCAATCGTGAATTGCCCGATGCCTGCAATTACGAATGTATTGCAGAAGCACGTAAAAGCTGTGATATCAAATTCACCGGTGCGTTGATCACATTCACGGGGTGGGGAGGGGGAGACACGCACAAGGTAGTTTTCGTTATGGCATTTCATAATATCAAATATCATTAAATATAACTAATTATTCTGTATATCCATCCATCCATCCATCCATCCATCCATCCATCCATCCATCCATCCATCCATCCATCCATCCATCCATCCA